>ML777335.1:1801918-1824896 GCA_009831015.1 Picea engelmannii | reverse complement strand
TCAGTTTCAGATCCTAAAACAATGGATCTGATATTCTAAAAATAGAAAGTCAAAACTAATTCACAAAAGATAAGGAGAGATCCCCAAGATGAGGTCAACCTCTATCTTTTGGTCTTCAAACATTAATTGAAAGTTGATGAAGTTTATCCTAGCCTTCCAAGGCTCTTTGATCTGCTCCTTTGAAAGTGGAATTCGAATTTGATGATGTGTGCCAAAAATCCCTATCATTTTGCCTTTGAAAATCACTAAATTTAGTCAAAAATGCCCTTTTGACTTTCATCTTCAAGAATGGCCTTTAGATTTGATGGAATAATCCACCACCTGTCTAATTCAAAAGGTTTCATCTACTTTTAATTTGAAAATTTCAGATCTGGGCGAAAATCGTAACATTCTAGCCGTTACAGGCTTTCCACAGCGCATAGCCTGTAAAAAAATGCTCCTTAGCTGCGGAAAGTCGCCACTTTCAATAGCTAACGGGTCAAAAATTCTGCCTTCTGTGCTGTTGAAAGCGGACAGATTTTCAAAATCAAATTTCTCGGTCATAAAAAATCCATTTTTCATATATGAATAGTCGATCGACATCTAGAGAATCGAAGCTTTCCAATGGTGTTGTCAGATCTTAATTTGGAGCTCAGGAAGGGATTGAAAAGTTCCCTGCAAGTTTAAGTATCATTTTTCCATTTGCAATTCAAAAACCTTAAACGATCCTTTGTGAACAATGTCTGATATGGAAACAAAGATTTGATTTGATGTTGCCAACCCGGGAGTACAGCCTCTGTTAGCTGTTGATAATCTTGACTTTCCTCAGCGTGCCTTTTTGTAAGCCCCTGTTAGCTGCGGAAAGTATGCACTTTCCACAGCGCGCCACTTTGTAGAAGACCCTCCTTAGCTATTGAAAGCATGTATCTTTGACAGCACGCCACCCGAGAATTGATTTTAAGAACCTTTTAAGATTTGACACTTTCAACAGCGCGCCAACTGATGAAACGATCTCCTTAGCTGTTGAAAGTGGGCACTTTCCACAGCGCACAATGAACCTTTTGAAAATATGTTCGCTGTGAAAAGTAAAAAATTACCATTTTGAAAGAGAAGACTTTATGGGTCAATTATTTTCTGAGACACTCCAAACCAAAAAAAAATTCCTCAGCTGAAAAAACTCAAAAATGACTTGAAGACACTACTTAAAGCTAGGATATCCATCAAAAAATTCAACCGAAAGGACGGTTTCATTTTGGGATTTAACAGCTTCAACAAGATTTTCCACTTGATCCTCCACTAGGTCTTCTTCCATCTACTCCCAGCCTGTCACATAGCAAATTTCTTTGTTGACTGCTTCTTTGACTCCAATCTGCTCAGTGAGAAGTCATTCTTTTTCCTGCTGGATCTGTGCTTTATCCTCATTAAACTTAGTTCAAAGGTCATCCTTCTCCTATTTCACAACTCGACGTTGTCCTATTACTTCCTCTTGTGTTTTCTTCAGGGCCACTGTGGCCTGTTCTTTTTCTTCCTACACGTGACGAAGGCGATATTCGGTTGCATAATCTATTTTGTAGATTTGTGAATTCTCATCTCCCAACTCTATTTCTTGCGATGTCGAGGGCATAGCGAACACTGCATGACTGGAGTGAAGGGATTGTTGTACATATCTTAGTTCTATTTCAATTTATCATACATGGTTTCTTGCTTGGCTTCATTGCATTGTAAAATATCTTCTGAGGTATCTGAGATAGCAACAATGATGAGGTCGATGTCATCCATCATGAGTACAGTCTCCATATACAGTTTATTATCTTTTCATTTCTTCCACGGTGTAGGTTTCATGAGGGAGATCTTTATTTTGGTGGATGCTTCAACCTCATTCCTAGGTGGTGCTACTTCACATTTATTTTGCTTATCTTCTTCCCCATTGTTTTCTTCCTTATCTACTTTGTCATCACCTCCTCTTCCTGGTGATTCTGAAGAAGTCTCATATAATATACTATCCAACTATTGTGCCTCTTCTTTCTTCTTCCCTTTTCTACTTCCAGGTGCATCGTACTCTTCACGGGTAACCACCAGACTTACGATTAGATTGGGGTCGGACAGTTCAACCTAGTCCCCTGGGATCAAGAATTATGTGGGAGATTCCTTAATGATTTATTCCATGTCCTCTTCTGTAATATTATAGCATGACTTAATCTCTTTTTTATGCTCATCTACGTGCATAGTGATATATATAAAATTCCTATCTGCACGGAACTTCACAATGGGCCTGAACCTATGAAGGGTGTTCGATGTCATTCAAGGGAAGGAATCAATATCCCTCTTCATCTTTAGGTAGTATCCATGGAACACCATGTTTGACTGCCATTATTTCCCCATATCACTTGTATACCAAAGCATGGTGAACTTCATGGCTAGAGGTTCAAATGGTTCAATGTCACGGAAGGTCGCTCCTTCTAGCATATCCCAAGAAGTAAACACAAATAAAATAAAATAACCAAATAAAATGGAACTCATAGCCTTGATCCTGAGCTTTGCAGCAGTCCAATTTTAATTGGTTGACTAAGTAACTAGCCCAGTTCACTTGGAGTCCTTCCACGCATTTTCTAGTCTTTTTAATTGACGCAGGCACGCCCAATCCATAGGCACGTCCGCTCACACAGGACCTTCTTCTCCTCGGCCCAAAGAACTCAAAGTTTCTTCTATCTCCCTATCGGGAGATCTGCACCAACAGAAATCTGTTCTGAGGTCTCCCCTTTACTACCGGGAGATCAACTAAATCTCCCTGTCTCGCGAGTTCATGACTTAAAACCTCCAAACTCTCTTTTCAAATATTACGATACCCAATCTGGCGATACGGGTATAGCTCCTTCCACATGCGACCGTGGGCTAGGCTTAATGTTAGCGCCTCTCGCAACTTCGCAACCTCGCGACTTCGCCGGTTGGACCCTCGAGTTTCCACTCTCCTAGTCTACGATTACCCGAGATGCGTGGTCCCACCTTATGCTCTGCCACACGTCCACAAGAATCTCGGCTCCTCGGCGCTTCGCGACTTGGCGTCCACATGAGTCTCGCTTCTTGACACTTCGTGGCTCGCGAATCCTTTTTGCCACCTGTATTCCACTCGTGCTCCACTATGGCCCACACTGCTCCAGTTGTCGGGATATCGCCTTCTCATGACCTCATGATCCTTGTGCCCAAATTCTCAAACCTTTTCTTGCGAGGTCCCGAGACATGATACCTCGCTCAGATCCAACGTCCTTCTATGCTATGGATCCAACGACTATCCTTCTCTCTCTTCCTCGCGACCTTACGACTTGCAGTACCCAAACGTTGGACTCTCAACTTGCGAGCTCCCAAGCTTGTGAGATCCGTCGATCTCTCACCACCTGCCCCCCTCAGATGGACGGCTATGATCTCTTCGATGCTTCATCGCCTTGTGTCCTCGTGCCTCACGACTTTGCACACCCAATACTTGGGACTTTACCCTATGAACTGCCGAGTTCGCAAGATCAATGATATCTGCCACCTGTCCCCTCAAATGGATGACTCCAAATATCTCGTCACTTCACCACTCGCGACTTGGAGTACACAATAATCAGGCTTTCAAATAGCGAACTCCCGAGTTCGCGAGATCACCAATCTGTGCCACCTGTCCTACGCAGATGGACGGCTCACAACCTCTCGCTACTTCGCTACTCATGAAGCTGAAGGGTTTCCTTTTCAATCCTTCAATATCCGAGTCAGCGAGATGAGAATCTCCTAACACGTGTCCTCCACAACGAACGACTCTGATCTTATCGCGTCCCGCGATCTCGTTTCTCCTGCTACCCAACTTTCGTGACTTCAACTTCTGAGTACCCGATACACGATATCACGTGTAGATCTGACGCTCCTGCGGCCCTTAAATCAATGGCTCTGCCTCTCTTGAGCTTCAAAACCTTCAGAATCTTCTCTTCGTAACCTCCTTTCACCTCTGCAAGATCTAACGATCCTCGTAACTTCGCGAAATCTCTTCAGAAGATTTCAGCCGTCCGTTCTCCCTTGATTTATCCACGAAATGGAAAAGAGTATCTCTCCACGAGATTCTTTCACCGTTTTGCCAACCTACGACGTTCCTCCCCGACTTCAAGTCACACTTGTCTATGTCGGTCTTTGGAGACTCAGAGGTCTATCCCTCCTGATATTTTCTAAATTACTCCAACCTCAACGAGGTTCTCTGCACACACTCCTTACGGCACGCCTGCGAACACTTCAAATGTTTGAACTTCCTTCGACTCTGTGTATGCCCATAGCAAAAGTCCTTCAATAATTCTGCTCAGTTTCACGACTGAGACCCTCCTTAGCCTGTGCACTCCTTGCACGGCTTGTATAACCCACTTTCGCTTCTGCAGGAATTGAGAACAAGAGTTTAATTCTCGAGCCTTCTGTCAACACACTCCTTGTGGACGACTCAACTACACTCCTTCCAGGAATCCTTGCTCAAAGAGAAACAATTGTAACTCACCTCACTCACTCTTAGATTTCATTTCTTAATGCATGAAATCATACACACAACATAATAACAAATGCATAACAGGAAGTAATATTCATAAGCAGAGCATTCAACACACATACACAGAATAACACAACAACCATGAATCTGAATCAATTTCTTCTATTAATTCAAGATCTGTACATGGGTGTTCTTCTACAACTCTCTGTTATTCTCCTATGCTCTAGACTCTTCTTTTTCCTTATGCTTAATGTTATCCTCCTACAATAATACAATGAGGGTGTCTATATTCGGTTTTCCCTCTTTCTTCGAGAACTATCTAATCTAAGAATTAAATTCCATATACCTGCAACTACTACTATAAATTCCTCTATCTATCTCAGACAAGAGCGTATGGCTCGAGGTCTGAGTACATTTTTCCCAAGGCTCTTAAATTAAATGATCTCATTTAAGTTAAGTGCATCAACTCCAAGAGAGAATTTAAAATTCAAAAACTTGCGCTGGATGGCTTCCTTCTTCCACGTTGGTTTTGATTGTCATGAGGGATGATCCTACATCATACTCCCTTGCTTGAAAAATTGAATGGGCTCCTGTCCATGAGCTCCTGCACGGTATGTCCATGCTTCAGAATTTATGCTTTAGTCTCCCAGCGGGCATCTTCAATTGGGTGTCCCTTCCACTTGACCAAATACTCAAAATATTCTTTACTCCTGGTTTTCTTACCCACTCTTCTACCAGTATCTGCTCCATCTGTGGCTTTTCTGCAACTGGCATCTTCTTCTTCCATTGAACTTATGGTTTTTCATCACTTTCATCTCCTGCTCCATCAGATTTATATGGATATAAATCCGAAACGTTAAGTATCGGAGATATTCCAATCTGATCTGGTAACTCAATTTCATAAGCATTCTGTCCCATCTTCTTCAAGACCTTGCATGGCCCAAATTTCTTCATCTTCAACTTGTTATATGTTCCCCTTGGGAACCTTTCCTTCCTCAAATGTTCCAGAACCAGATCACCAACCTCAAACTGAATTTGTCTTCTATGCTGATCTGCTCTGCGCTTGTACTCCTGACTTGATTTCAATAGTCGCTCCTTCACTTGGATGTGAAGTTCCTTCATCGCTTCAGCGAATTCTCCTGCGCTAGCACTGCTAGTCGCAGTCTGTTTTGAATCCCTTAATTCAGAAACTCCTCTTGGCTGCATTCCATATACAATCTGAAATGGAATTTTTCCTATGCTCCTATTCACTGAATCATTACAAGCAAACTCAGCTTGTGGTAATATGTTGTCCCAGCTACTATGGTGCTCTGTCACCAAGCTCCTCAACAAGTCTCCCAAACTCCTATTGACCACTTCTGTCTGCCCATCCGTCTGAGGATGATAAGCAGAACTAAACATCAAATTAGTCCCCATCTTCTTCCATAATGTTCTCTAGAAATGCCCTATGAATTTTGTGTCTCTGTCCGAAACTATGCTTTTCGGCAATCCATGAAGTCTTACAATCTCTTTGAAAAACAAATTTGCAATGTGAGTTGCATCGTTGGTCTTCTGGCATGGAATAAAATGTTCCATATTATAAAACCTGTCAACTACCACAAATATTGAATCAACACCTCTTTGTGTCTTCGGTAATCCCAATACAAAATCCATGCTAATTTCATCCCATGGTCTCTCAGGTATGGGTAATGACTGATAAAACTCTGCATTCTTCTTTCTTCCTTTTGAATGCTGGCAAATCCTACCTCTGTCCACAAACTTCTTAACTTTTGACCACATCCCTGGCCAAAAGTATGACTCGCCCAACTTAGCAAATGTCTTATCATGGCCAAAATGTCCTGCTAATCCACCATTGTGCTTCTCTTTCAACAAGTTCTCCCTCATGCAGAAATTCAGAATACACAGTTGATTGCCTTTGAATAGTAATCCATCCTGGATCACATACTCTATCCACTAGTTTTTGTCTCTGAGAATTGGATTCTCAGTTGCTTCATAAGCTTCCTTAAAGTCTGAATCATCTGCATACATGTTCTTAAGATCATCAAAGACTAATGTCCTGACTTTGAACTCCTGCAACAACAAGCTTTTCCTGCTCAAAGCATCAACAACTTTTTTAGCAGTACCAGAAATATGATTTATCACAAAAGTGAAATTTTGCATGTATTCTACCCATTTAACATGCCTATTATTCAACTTTTGCTATTGAGTCACATACTGCAATGCATGGTTATCACTATATAAAACAAATTCCTTTGGAATCAAATAATGCCTCCATTTTTTCAATGCATGTATGATGGCATAGAATTCTTTATCATATGTGGAGTACTTTTCTTTTGCCTCATTCATCTTCTCGCTGAAATATGCAATTGGCCTGTCCTCCCGACTCAAGACCGCTCCTATGGCAAACCCGCTTGCATCACATTTCACTTGAAATGTCTTTTGAAAATATGGCAACACCAGAATGGGTTTCTCTGTAATCTTTCATTTCAATAAATTGAAACTCTTCTCAGCCTCTTCTATCCAGTGAAAACATTTATGTCTTTTCTTCACTATATCCATCATTGCTGCACTAATTCCACTGAAATTTCTAATGAATTTCCGGTAGAAACTATCCAAACCATGAAAACTCCTCACCTCAAATACATTCCTCGGTGATGGCCAATTCTTGATCACCTCTACCTTACCTGGATCCATCCTCAACTTATTTGCAGATATAACAAATCCCAAATAAATGAGTTTTGTCTTCATGAATGAGGACTTCTTCATGTTTATCAGCAACTTACTTGCTGTAATCTCTTCATCATAATAGCCAAATGTTTCAGATGTTCAACCTTTGTCTTGTTGAAAACCAATATGTCATAGAGATACACGATGACAAATTTCCCAATGAAATCCTTCAAGACTTCATTCATCAATCTCATAAAAGTACTTGGTGCATTCGTCAAGCCAAATGGCATGACAAGCCATTCATACAAACCTTCATTTGTCTTGCATGTTGTTTTCCATTCGTCACCTTCTCTCATACGAATCTGATGATATCCACTCTTCAAATCTATCTTTGAAAAAAAAATTGCCCCACTTAAGCAATCCATCAAATCATCCATCCTTGGCAATGGGAATCTATACCTGATAGTTATCTTATTTATCGCCCTTGAATCAGTGCACATCCTTCAGCCTCCGTCTTTCTTCGGACTGAGTACTGTTGGAACAACACATGGACTCAAGCTTTCCCTGACCAAGCCTTTGTCCAATAACTCCTCGACCTGTCTTTTAACCTCTTCATTCTCCTGCGGCGTCAATCTGTATGCGGCTTTGTTTGGTAAACTAGCTCCTGGTATGAGATCAATATGGTGACTCACACTCCTCATTGATGGTAATGAACGAGGTAATTTGTCCACCACAATATCAGCGAACTCTTCCAGCAGTTCCTGAACTTCCCCTGGAAAATCATCCACTCTTGTGTTAGTCAGAACAATTCTCGGTTTTCTGACCACAAAGAATTGTGGATCCTCCTTCTTCTTAACTTCTGTAAGAAGTTCCTTTCCACTCATGAGAAGTACTCAGTTTCTTTCTTCCGGCTTCCCCTTTTTATCTTCAATTGGACACAACATGTGAGTCCTCCCATTCTTCTTCAGGGTATATGTATTCATACTCCCATCATGAACTACATTTCTATCATATTGCCATGGTCTACCCAACAATAAATGACAGACATCCATAGGAATAACATCACATAAAATTTTATCATTATATCCTCCTATCTTGATGTCAACTAAGCACTGTTTAGTGACATTTACCTAATGTCCCTTCTGTAGCCATGGAACTTTGTATGGACTTGGATGATCAGTTGTCTCCAGCTCCATCTTTTCTACCATCTCGGTTGAAACGAGATTATCAGTACTACCACTGTCCACAATAACCTTACATACTCTATCCTTGGTCTTGCAAGCAGTCCTAAAAAGATTGTTCCTCTGTGATGGATTCTCCACCTCCTTCTCTGGCGTCAAAAGGATTTTCCACATTACCAGTGATTTTCCGCACTCAGCGTACTCTGCCTCATTATCTCACCTTTGTGCCTCGACGATGCGAGTTTCTCCAGTTTCTTTCTTTTTCTCTGGACACTCAAAGGACTTGTGCCCATTCTTTCCACATGTGAAGCATGTGACTACTCCACCTCTTCCTCTTCCTCTACCTCTGGTATGAGGAAACCTATCATTATCAACATATCCTCCTTTTTTCTCAATTTTCTGTCCTCGCTGCTCAGCATATGGTCTTCTTTGTGAGGTTCCACCTCTTTCAACCTTTTCCTGAGGTTTCTTCCACTCCTCCTTGGGCTTCTGGTATTTATCTTGGGAAACTGCTTTGCCTTTGGGATGACTTCTGCCTCGACCTCTCTCACTTTGTTTACGGATCAGCTTCTCCTCAGCTTTCAGAGCCAATTGGTAAGCATCCTCCACCGTTTGGATGGTTTCCATATTTAATTCATCATGAATTTCATACCTCAGGCCATTCAGGTACCTGGCCACCTTTTCGTCATTGCTTTCGCGATGACATGCTATGATATTTGACCTATAAAATTCCTCAGTATATTCTTTCACTGTCATCAGCTTCTGTCTCAGGTTCCGCATCCTCCTGAACAGAGAAATTTGATAATCCTTGGGAATGAATTTTTCCTTCATCTTTGCAATCATCCTGTCCCAGCTCTTAATCTTCTGCTTGCCTTGGAAACGCCTGTCAGCTTGCAGTTCATCCCACCACAAGGCTGCATGTCCTTTTAATCTCGTGACAACATGTCTGACCTTCTTGTCATCTTCAATATCTTCATAATTGAAGTAAGTGTCAAGAGCTCTAATCCAATCTAGTATCTCTTCTGCATCCAGACTCCCTTCATAAGCTGGAATGTCCATTTTTGTTTTCGAACTCATCCGAGCGATAGCCTTAATTAACCACTCATTGGCTGCATCTTCGACTGCAACTTCTACCTATTGTTCTTCTTCAACTTCGTCTTCAGGGTCACTCATATCTCCAGCATTTGTTGTGCGTCTCTGCACTGCTTCCATATCTTCCAATCTCGCTTGGAGATCACGTATCTGCCTTTCCATTTCTGGATTCTGTACTTGTCTCCCTCTTCTTCTCACATCCCTGTCCTCTGGATTAGGTGATTGTCTTTCCCTTCTCGGCCGCATGGTGAAATTTTCTTTTCTCTACTACAGAAAGCAAAGAAACTGTTCTATGCTCTGATACCACTTGACGTGTGTATCATAGTGCTCTCTTATCTCCTCCTGCCTCTCTTGCCTGAAATATACAGACAAGTAATAAGCTCTGATACCACTTGACATAGGCACGCCCACTCCATGGACATGTTCTCTCACAAAGGACCTTCTTCTCCTCGGCCCAAAGAACTCAAAGGTTCTTCTATCTCCCTATCGGGAGATCTGCACCCACATAAATCTGTTCTGAGGTCTCCCCTTTACTACTGGGAGATCAAATAAATCTCGTTGTCTCGCGAGTTCATGACTTAAAACCTCCAAACTCTCTTTTCAAATCTTACGATACCCGATCTGGCGATACGGGTATATCTCCTTCCACATGCAACCGTGGGATAGGCTTAATGTTAGTGCCTCTCACAACTTCGCAACCTCACAACATCACGACTTCACCGGTTGGACCATCGAGTTTCCACTCTCCTAGTCCGCGAGTCCCTGAGATGCATGGTCCCACCTTATGCTCTGCCATGCATCCACAAGAATATCGGCTCCTCGGCGCTTTGCGACTTGGCATCCACACGAGTCTCGCTTCTCGGCACTTTGCGGCTTGCGAATCCTTTGTGCCACCTATATTCCACTCGTGCTCCACTATGGCCCACACTGCTCCAGTTGTCGGGATATCGCCTTCTCGCGAACTCGCGATCCTCGTGCCCAAATTATCGAACCTTTTCTTGCAAGGTCCCGAGACACGATACCTCGCTCAGATCCAACGGTCCTTCTGTGCTATGGATCCAACGGCTATCATTCTCTCGCTTCCTCACGAACTCGCGACTTGGAGTACCCAAATGTTGGACTCTCAACCTCCGATCTCCCGAGCTTGTGAGATCCATTGATCTCTCGCCACCTGTCCCCCTCAGATGGATGGCTATGATCTCGTTGCTGCTTCATTGCCTCGCATCCTCATGCCTCGCGACTTTGCACACCCAATACTTGGGCCTTTACCCTGCGAACTACCGAGTTCGCGAGATCACCGATCTCCGCCACCTATCCCCTCATATAGACGACTCCAAATATCTCGCTGCTTCGCCACTCACGACTTGGAGTACCCAATACTTGGGCTTTCAACCAACGAACTCCTGAGTTCGCGAGATCACCAATATGTGCCACCTATCCTACGCAGATGGACGGCTCATAGCCTCTCGCTACTTCGCTACTTGTGAAGTTGAAGGGTTTCCTTTTCAATCCTTCAATATCTGAGTCAGCGAGATGAGAATCTCTTGACACACATCCTCCACAACGAACGACTCTGATATTATTGCGTCCCGCGATCTTGTTCCTCCTGCTACCCAACTTTCAGGACTTCAACTTCCGAGTACTAGATACACGATATCACGTGTAGATCTAACGCTCCTGCGGCCCTAAAATCGATGGCTTTGCCTCTCCTGACCTTCAAAACCTTCAGAATCTTCTCATCATAACCTCCTTGCACCTCTGCAAGATCTGACGATCCTTGTAACTTTGAAAAATCTCTTCAGAAGATTTCGGTCGTCCGTTCTCCCTTGATTTATCCACGAAATGGAAAAGAGTATCTCTCCACGAGATTCTTTAACCGTTTCTCCAACCTACGACATTCCTCCCCAACTTCAAGTCACACTTGTCTACGTCGGTCTTTGGTGACTTAGAGGTCTATCCCTCCTGAGCTTTGATAAATTACTCCAACCTCAATGAGGTTCTCTGCACGCACTCCTTACGACATGCCTGCGAACACTTCAACTGTTCGAACTTCCATCGACTCTGCGTATGCCCGTAGCAGCAGTCCTTCAATACTTCTTCTCAGTTTCACGACTGAGACCCTCCTTAGCCTGCGCACTCCTTGCACGGCTTGTATAACCCACTTTCGCTTCTGTGCGAATTGAGAACAAGAGTTTAACTTCCGAGCCTTCTGTCAACGCACTCCTTGCGGACGACTCAATTGCACTCCTTGCAGGAATCCTTGCTCAAAGAGAAACAATTGTAACTCACCTTACTCACTCTAAGATTTCAGTTCTAAATGCATGAAATCATACACACAGCATAATAAAAAATGCATAACAGGAAGTAATATTCATAAGCAGAGCATTCAACACACATACATAGAGAATAACACAACAACCATGAATCTGAATCAATTTCTTCTATTAATTCAAGATCTGTACATGGGTGTTCTTCTACAACTCTCTACTATTCTCCTATGCTCTAGACTCTTCTTTTTCCTATTGCTTAATGTTATCCTCCTACAATAATACAATGAGGGTGTCTATATTCAGTTTTCCCTCTTTCTTCGAGAACTATCTAATATAAGAATTAAATTCCATCTACTTGCAACTACTACTATAAATGCCTCTGTCTATCTCAGATGAGAGCGTATGGATTGAGGTATGAGTACATTTTTCCCAAGGCGCTTAAATTAAATGATCTCATTTAAGTTAGGCGCGTCAACTCCAAGAGAGAATTTAAAATTCAAAAACTTGCGCTGGACGTCTTCCAGTTGGCCTCCTTCTTCCACGTTGGTTTTGCTTGTCGTGAGGGATGCTCCTGCATCATCAATGACAAACCCCATGACCTGTGTGGGTTTGTTATTCCTTACTATCTTACCAACAATCAACTGGCAGGCAAGGTGCACTACGCCATTCTAAATGGAGGCTACCTTGTAGCCTCACATCCCCTTTTCCACATCGCCATAGGTATCTTTAATCCTCTGTGCCAAGGCGTGGTCTGCAACCTTCCCTGGGTAAATTTCCTGTGGGTTGGGTCTTTGCATGCTTAACTCATTGATCCTATGGATCAACACCAGATCGATGGTGATGCATCCGTATAACCATAAATAACTACCAGGGAAGCATGACAATGGAGTTTAACACACGCGTTAACCTTCTAGTTCCTTCCAAAATGTGGTATCTTCATGACATTCAAAATAGTGGAGTGCGTGATGTTCATGGTCCACAGTTGGGGGATGATCTTTGATTTCTTTCCTTTCATCTTGGTCAAGTACTTGTGAGGCACGAGCATGCCATATCTCTTGTGGTTTTCTAGATTGTAGTAATTGATCTTCAGGGTTAGGATCCTCTCCAGCTATGGCTTAACTATGTGTATCCCCTTCGAGAGGTATGTTGTAATCAGGGTGTAGTCAAAGTCCCTCGGGACACTCTCACGACTCACCACACCGGCCATGGGTGGGATGTAGTCGGGCAGGATGGATGGGATTAACTTCACATTTTCTAAGTCATCTCTATGCTTGGTTCTTTTCTCGGCCGCATCTTGGGATGGTCTGAATCCGTGAGCAGTGGATGGAGAGGCTTGCACTCCTCTCATCGAAGAAGCTTGAACTCCTGCGAACATCATCTTCTCTACCATTATATCAATTAGAATATCCTCTAATGACTTCTCGACTGCGGTAATGTCGTTCGACATGCACGCTAGAGATTGAGTACCTCAGGTTGACAAACAATTACTTAATGCAATCGAACGGGTGGTGAAGTCTCGATGAAAATAAAGCGGTAGCAATTATCTCTCTGTGCACTCAAGGAATCACTATTTGCAAAAGTGTTCTCAGTGCAATGTTCGACGAGATAAATAGACAAAACTGTAACAATTTCTTCCAACGATTCGAAAATACTTAATGAATGCAATTCCATCCGTTATGGAGTGGTCCTAACGGTCCAATGGCAAGATTTTGGTCCATAAATTATCTTCTAACCATTCAGGAGCATGAACCTAATGGTCGTAATGCCTCCAATGGTTATATTGCTCCGCCATGACAAAGTGTCAGTCTTCACTGTTTTGATATTCTGACAAAGTTCAAATTCTGGAATCCTTCCTTCTGCGAAGTTTGGTCTAGGGATTCTTGCAACTTTTATAACCTTGCTTTCTTCTTTCTGAGTTTTCTAGCCTTCTTTCCTGTAATCTAAGTCACTGGCTTCCTCTTCCCATTTTGATTCTTATCTTCTCTTCGCATAGTAACTTCGCGTTATTGAGGATATTTCATAGGGTTCAAGGGAAATGCCTCTTCTCTGTCTAGGGTAGGTTCTCTACTTTCCTATATGGACAAGTTTTTCAAATCTTTATGTGTTCTTTCATCTTCGACATCCAAGTCCCTGGTCCTTATCAACTTCGACTTGTTCTCCTATTCTTCTATCAAATGTGCTAGTCTCTTAGTCATGATATCCTTTAATTCTTTCTTTTTTTGTTATAGGGCTTCCTCTTCTTTTCTTTGACTCTAATCTTTCTCAATCAAGGTTTTCCCTAACAACATAGCAAATGGGTTGTTGTTCTCAATAAACTTAATGACCTCAAATTATTCCTCTGTCAAAGTTCCATGATCACTCATAGATGTCTAGGTAAGTCTTCCACATAGGTTGATTATCTTTCCTCTAAATAATCCTATTCCTCCTAATGAAGAAATCATAATAGGTTTTCCCAATATTTCCCAAGTTCTTTCTATCATGATATTCACCTGTGTTTCCTCATCTAGGAAAGAGTCTATGTTGAAGTCTCCCATTCTTTCTTCTATGCACTCTTTGTATTTTAATATCTTTGATAGATTGGTGTCTCTATGATCGTTCATGTTTTCTTTCATCTTTAGTAATATAGTCTCTAATTCTTTCTGGGATTCTGTCATAATCTTAGTCTCTTGGCCTTTCTCATGATTTTATTGTTCCATATTCATTATTTCAAGCTTTGAAATCATTCTAGGGAAATCCAAAAGTTCATGGTCCATAGCTTTACAACAAAGACAACTAGGTCTTCTATCAGGGAAATCCTTAGGAAGATGTCCCGGTCTTATGCAACTGTAACAAAGGGTTAATCCTCTCTTTCTCTTAAATGATCCCCAGTCTTTCTTATACTATGCACTAGGATCATAATAGCTAGCCTGTAAAAAATTCTTTCTAGGATCTTGCATCCATTTGTTAGTCCAAACATTCTTTCTATGCATAGGAATCACATATCTATCATATCTACTCATATAAAATCTTCTTTCTTCTAGTTGTGCCCTAGTTTTCAGGCTAGGAATTTTTTTATCAATCATACCTAGATTCATACTTTCAAAAACAAAAAATTTCACTATTCTTACCTTTTTCAGAGTACCCAGCTTTCAGATCTTACCTCTTTTCTTCATATAGTACTTCTCTTCTTATCAAAAATATTCACAAGTCAGGTGGAATACTACACACTAAAGAAACCGATCTTACACAAAAATCTCTTACTTTTCCTCAGTTCCCAACAATCACAGTTTCAGTTCTCAGCAACAGAACCATTGGTTGGCACAAGGGAAGACTTGGGGTTCAACGCTTCAACAATGCACCAACAAAACCCTAAATACTAACCCTTTCAGCAACACCTGCGAAGCAGATGAAGTCTCACCTAAGGTAGAGGAAGGGGTGGTTGCAGGACTCAAGTGTCTGCAAGCTAGCTGGGACACATATCTGTGATTACTATACATACAGAGCACTTAGCAGTTAATCATTCATTATCATTTAACCATTATTCACATCGCAGGGAGAAACCCTAGTTCTAGAACAATGCAATATTCAACCAGATATAACAGCTCTAAGAACTTAGCATATGGAAATAGATCATATCTAGCATTCATTCACATTACTCAGTACTAAGCTATCATATCATATTCATCTACACATATGTTATTGTAATAAGAATCAATCATATGAAAATAATAACAACCATAATACACAAAGAAACCATAACACAGGATACATGTAGTTCACCCCAGCGTGGTGCTATGTCTACAAACTCTTCTTCTTCTTTTATCTTCTGTCAAGATTCTTATAGGCACCGATCATCAAAACCCTACTCCGTAGAGGACATGAGATCTTCCCACACCTCGCCAGATCCTCCTTCCCTGGGCTAGGTTACAACACAAAGCCTTTTATAGTTTTTGCATAGATCACTACATACAATATACACTTAGGTTCAAAAATCTCAACATACACTAAGCACAAAGCCTCTTACAATACTTGCACTTAGCACTTTTGACCTACAACATTACACCATTATCACCTCTCTTACTTACTTCACCTAGTTATCTATTTATAAATTACAAAAGGGCCTTAACATGGGTAAACCCATGGTTTGACATCCCCATACCCTTTAAATAATCCCAAAACCCAAAAGTTCCCTAAAAAGGGGTCGAGATCTCGCAATATCCACTTCAACTTGCGCTCTGTCTTCGACCAGCTTGTCGAAGTCCCAAAATAGGTCAAACCTTACCAAGGATCTCTAAAAATTGGTCAAGGGCCAAAAAGAACTGTCCAGAGAAGCTCCTTGATTTCTATCCCAGAAATCCGTACACTGTACGACTATCCCAACAATGAATGTTGTACAAACTGTCCTCAAATTTCATGCCAAAATTCTACCAAGACTGTACGGAAAACCCAATAGTACAAATGCCTTGAAAAATGTGCCAATACTCTTGAAAAACATGCCCAAAATTTATGATAGTATGAACCTAGATTTTTGTGCAGGTCCATATGGAATATATAGATTTTTCTTACTCACAAAATTGTGCCCAACACTCTCATCGAAATCTATGCCACTAAATGTTGTACAAGAGCCTTGAAATGCATGACAATACACTCACAAAACTCTGCTACTGTCCTCCTTGATTTATGTGCACATTTAATGTTGTATGGGATCTTCAAATCCTTACTATATGGATAGTTTTTCCTTGTTGTTTGTTTCCTTGAAACTTGTGCTTGCTAGCTACCTTGAAACACGTTCCCTAGCTCTGCATATGCTACCTCTATCTCAAAATCGACCTCTCTCTTGCTCTTTCTCTCTCAACAATGAATGAACAACCCAACAATGGGTGCGCCCTCCAACCCTAATTGACCTCATGATGGAAGGTGAAAAGTCTCTTCATCCAATGGTGGAGGTTAGATGAGATCAACGGTGGAAATTAAATTACTTTATCCACCCACTTTCCCTAAGTCTCAAAAATTCACCTTTTAATTTTCATCTCAAAAATTAAATAACTAGGGCCCACATTAGGCACTTTCTCACCCCTTAGGTGCCTAGGCGATGAGAAACACTTTCCTAGGTACCTTTTAATTAAAATTTTAACAAAGAATGTATCTGATGGATAAGGCATCCAAGTGGGAGGACTACTTGCATTTAGTTGAATTTTCCTATCATAATGGATATAAAACTTCATTAAGGATGAGTCCATTTGTATAAGGTACCAGATGTAATGTAATATGCATAAACATAAATATTCAACAAAGTACCGATGGAACAACAAAATATTGAGAATAACAGCACCAACAATAATACCTTTATTAAAAGAAAGCAATGTTCACTTTCCTCTTCAAGGGGGCAGCCTCCAGCAGAGCAACGCTCTATTACAATAATTCTCGAGACAAATATTTCTCATGCCTCCTACTCTTATTTATACTAATTTTATCTTATAAATAACCTTTTATAAAAAGATATTTCTAAAAGAGGAAGATTCTATTAGGTCTTTTGACATTGACTTGTTCACATTTATTAAATAGGTCTTATTAACTAATACCAACCTTTATTACAGGGAAAATATATTATTCTACTTACGTGATGGGTTAGGGAGGTTAGGTTCCTAACACTCCACCCCCCTTGAATAAAAACCTTGTCCTCAAGGCTTGAGATAAGAAAATTGTTGCAAAATGTTGTCTGACCCCCAGGTGATATCTTCTGGAATTGTATCTTTCCACTGAACTAACACTTCCTTGATGGTGTGCTAACAGAGATGAAAATATCACTGATACAAGACGACTTGTGGCTACAACCAAATGGAACCTTCTTCATCCAAATTAGGGATATTGGTTTGAGTTCGATTCTTAGTTCCAATCAATTTATTTAAGCATGAGCCAAGAAAAATAGGATGGATCTTAGAATTACTGGGTAGAGCTAACTGGTAGGCCATAGGCCCCACTCGCTTGAGAATTTTTTAAGGACCACAAAATTTGGGAGCAATTTTTTGACAATATTTAACTTTGAGTGAAGTCTTCTTATAAGGTTGCAAGTGAAGAAACACTTGGTCCCCTTCAACAAATTGACATTCAAAATGACCTTGATTTGCTTGTTGCTTCAAGAGATTTTGAGCCATGAACAAATTTTCTTTGAGGGTACATAGAATGGTCTCTCGGAATATAAGATGCTTCTCAACCTGTTGGGCCTTCGAGACTCCAGGAATATATGAGAGAAATGATGATGGATTTTTTACGTAGACTAATTCAAAAGGATTCATGCGAGTATTTGTATGGGAATATGTGTTGTACCACCATTCAACTAGGTGTAACCACTGAACCCAATGATTTGTATTGTCGGATGAAAAACATCTCAAATATGTTTCCAAACACTTGCTAAAAAATTCAGTTTGGCCATTAGGATGGGGATGATAGGAGGTGATAATATGCAATTGGGTTTCCTGGAGAACGAAATTGATGGTGAAAGTTGGATCTCTGTTAGAGGCAATAGAATGAGGCATGCCACAAAGTTCAAAGATATTTTCCATGAAAATTTGAGCCATTGTGGATGCAGTTATTGGGTGTTGAAGATAACATAAATGAGCATATTTGGAAAGACGATATACTACCACCATTATCATTGAATTATTGATCGATTTAGGTAATCCAACATTGAAATCCATATAAATATCCCTCCAAATAGCAGGGGAATCAGAAGTGGTTGAAGTGTTCCTGGAGCTTTGATTATTTATCCCTTATGAAATTGACATACATCACACTCAACCACAAAGGCGTGAACATCCTATTTCATACCATCCCAGAAAAAAGAACATTTGACCCATTCATAGGTTTTGGTAAACTTGAAATTCCAAACTATGGATGAAGCATGAATCTCAGAAAGGACTATGGATTGAAGTTGCAACTGTTTTCTTAAATACAAATGGCATTTGTAGAGAATCTCTTCATTGTACCAAGAGTTCCCTGGAGAATATATAGAATGGTGTTTCAATTGTTGGATCATGCTAGAAAGTTTGGGGTCTTGTAGCCATTCTTGGCAAACAACTTGTAACCAATATAGTAAAATGAAAGAGAGGTAAAAGAGGGACCCTTATTATTCATACTTTCTGGAAAGAGTGTCAACAACCACATTTTATTTTCCTTTCTTATAAATGATCTCATAATCATATCGAAATACATTGGTCACCCATTTTTTTTCTCTGGGGATGATATTCGTTGTTCTAGAAAATACTTGAGGCTTTGATGATCTGTTTTAATTTGGAGGTGTTTCCCCAATAGATAAGGACGCCAAAGATCCATGAAATGAATAATAGCCAACAATTCCTTTTCATAGATTGATTGGAACAAATGTGTCTCCAATTTATTTTTTTAGTGAAGGAAAAAGGCTTTCCATCTTATATGAGAATTTCCCCAATTCCTTTCCCCGAAGCATCACATTCTAGGACAAAAGTCTTTGTGAAGTCGGGAAGTGCCAGGAAAATAGTTGTGCACATAGCCTCTTCCAAGGTGTAAAAGGATTGATCACCTGTTGGAGTCCAACTAGAAGCATTATTTTTAACGAGAGCAATGAGAGGTGTGACAATTTTTCCATAAATCTAAAAAAACTTGCGATAATATATTGTTAAACCTAGAAAACCACACAAGCTCTTAAGAGTTTTAGGGAGAGGCCAATCCTGCATAGATTCAATTTTCTTAGGATCCACCTGTACACCATCCTTTCCAACAATATGACCCCGGTACTACACTTCTGAGGTGCCAAAGGCACATTTAAATTGTTTGAGAAAAAGTTGGTTCTAAGAGAGTAGATGGAGAACTTGATCCACATGGGTGAGATGGGATGTCTAAGTTTTACTATATATGATAATACCATCAAAGAAAACTAAGACCAAATTACAAAGAAAAGGATGGAAGACTTCATTCATAAGACTTTGGGAACTGGAGGGAGCATTACACAGGCCAAAGGGAATTACCAAGAACCCGTAGTGACCCTCATGAGTTCTAAATGTAATATTGGGAATGTCTTCCTCTTTCACACGATTATGGTGGTAGCTAGAAAGAATATCAAGTTTAGTAAAGCATCGAGCACCGCTCAATTAATCCAATAGATCATCAATGACATGGATGGGAAATTTATCTTTGATGGTGATTTTGTTGAGGGTGCGGAAGTGTGGACTCATGTGCCAAATTCCTTATTTTTTGAGTACCATGACCATAGGATAATAATAGGGGCTTGTACTAGGATGAATAACATGTGCATCGAGCAATTCCTAAACATTTTTCTCAATTTAATTATTTTTTCCAAAGGGGTGATGATAAGGGGGGAAATTGGGAGGAAGACTGCCTAGGAATAGAGGAATGGAATGATCATGAACACCATGGGAAGGGGGAAGGCCAAGAGGAGTGTAAAAAACAACTTGGTGTTTGGAGAGGAAATATCAGAGGTCAATATTCACAGAGGGTGTCTTAACTACTTGAATGGAATGGAGTTGTACAATAATTACCAAATGACCTTTTTTGAGGATATTTTCCATTTGATGGGAACTGATGATCTCAGGGGAGCCTGTTGTGATTCCTTGAAACTTATACTATTGTCCCTACTATTGGAATTGCATGGCTAATTCTTTAAAATCTACTGATTTTTGGGTACCTTGGAAAGTGGCCCCCTTGTGTTTGTGAGTCTCTAAACACAAAGGGGGGAATATTTTACCCTTACACTTTACTTTATGTTATAAAGTCCCTTTGAATTTATAACATCATTAATGGAAAAATACTCTAAGTTATAAAGTCACTTTTATTTTATAAAGTCATTAATGAGGAAAAATTAAACTATGGAAACTTAAGTGAAAAATGAGATCTAATCTCATCCATTCATTTTGTAGTTTGGCCTAGATCTAATTTGGGCCATTGGTTTCCTAGGTTAGCCTAAGGATTAGGCTAAAGGAGACAAAGGGGAAAAAGTGAGACTTATTTTTCACTTGAGAGAGTTTGTTGAATGTGAAGATAGTATAAGTGAGGGTTTGGAGAAGAAGGAGGTGCACCAGTGAAGAGGGGCACATAAGCTTGAAGGATGAGTTATTCCATGGGAGCTTGCAGACAAGATTGAGGAGGTGTGCACTAGTACTAAGTGTGCATAAGCTTGTGAGAGGGGTGCTCTAAGGTTGGTGGTGCACCGAGACATGGGGAGGGAGAACAAGTGAGGAAGGGTGCACTCATTAATTGCAAGGGTAGAAGCTTCAAGTAAAGAAAGCAAGCAAGAGAAGGGTGCAAAGGACAAGGCAAGGGGTGCACCTAGGCAAGGGAAGAACAAACCAAGTCAAAGGGTGCAAGGTTCAAGGAACTCCATTGTTTATCTTGAGAGGAGAATACACTCTGTATCAAGTTCTATTGTTTCATTTTGTCTTTGTATCATTTTCTTGATATCTCCATAATACATGTACTCTCTTATTGGTTTTTCCCATGGGGGTTTTTCAAGGGTCATGTTGACCAAAAACACTTGTGTTCATTTGTCATGGTTTGATTATTTACTTATCAACTGTAGGTGTTAAATATGATAGAGGGTATTTAATGCTTTTGTGGAGTTTTATATCTGCTAATTTGGAAAACAATAACCTCATTATTAAATCCTTAAAACAACATCTACAAAGGGGCAACAAATCTCTTCCTAATGCATAGATTTAGAGGGTAGAAATATCCGACCTGTTGGCTGTCCTAAACAAAAAAAAAATAGTTTGAAATTACCTTGAAATTAGTTCCCAGCAAGAGGTCACATTACAAGCCTATTTTTAAGCCTATAGGAACCTAAAAATTCTTCATAGTATTAGAGACCAAGGGCACATGCGTTGGCTGATATAGTGACAAATAGTTGGGAACTTTTTCACTTGTTGGGAAGCTTCATTTTCACACTTGAGTTTTGTGTGTTGTAGGTAGTTTTTCTTCTTCACCTCACAACAATTAGAATCAATATTGTTTGGTCATAGTACAATCATTTTTTATCATTAGATGTGAGGCATGTTGGTGGAAGGTTTGAGGGTGGAGGATAGAATAGCAAGGGCTAGTAATTGGTTTCAGTGGAAGGATAGGATAGTCTTGATATTGGAGGAACTTGAGCTATGGGATATTGTGGATAATTCCATAGTACCTCGTATAGATGTAGTGCTGATGGCTGAGTTCCAGAAGAGGAACATGAGGGCCAAGAGGACTATCCTTGATGCGTTCAAGGACCATATCATTGCTCACATTTATGGTAGATATTTTTCATTTCAAATGTGGCAGTCATTATGTAGTATTTACAATATTCCTAACTAGAACTGGAAGATGGTGCTCCAAGAGAAGTTAAGGGGCACCAAGATGATGAAGACATATTCAATTACCTCATTCCTTAAGATATTTTCTCATATTTGTGATAAGTTGCAGTGGTTGGTGAGATAATATATCCATTGGAGTTGGTGATGAAAACATTAAATGGCTTTTCCAAACCTTGGGAGACTTTTGTATGAGGCATCGTGGCAAGTGAGAATATGCCCAGTTTTGAGAGGATTTGGGATGAATTTGTATAGGAGGAACATAGATTTGGCTCCATATATTCTAGTCAGTAGCAAGGTGGGGATGGTGATGAGGGTGACATTTCTCTTTTGGAAAAGGGAAAGAAGAAGACCAAGCGGGGGCCAAGCAACATCAGTAGAGAGGAGGTGAGAAGTAGAAGGATATGGGCAAAGTGGAATTATTTTCTTGTAAAAAGTTGGGGCACTATGTTGGATAGTGTCCCAATAGGAAGAAGAAGAAGTAGGGGGGTACTACATCGACAACATAGGAGGATGAGTTTTCCTCTCTATTGGCAGCCATAATATAATCTCTATTTTTACAAGCTGCCTACACAGGGTTTTTAAATTCTCGTCACAATCTTCTTCATTAAACAACGCTTGTTAATCGTTGCTTTCTGCATACCTACTTTTCGATTTCATTTTCATGACTGCAAGCGTGAAAACCCACAGTTGGAATTCATGTTTGATTACATCAAAGGGTTAATGTTCATATGGTTTATCGTCTGTTTGTCTTATTTTATCATGAACATGGTTGTTTCCATGGTTATCACCTTTTGGTCTCGAACACACCTTGGTTACATATGTATTAAACCACCACCCATTTAGCATTTGCAAGATACCAGATATATAAAATATGCAGAACAGGAACGAAATGCTAGAAATAACAGAATAACAGTAAAATATCCAGCATAATCTTCACAATACACATAAATGATATACGAAATAGCAACAGAAATA
>ML777335.1:1713001-1793027 GCA_009831015.1 Picea engelmannii | reverse complement strand
ACTTACACTCGCCCATGCCATTATGACCCTTATCACGACAAGATTGCACAATGGCTGGAGGATTCATACATCAAGAATATTCAAGGGAATGGTAAGATCATGCTTACTTTGTTTTTAGATGATGATTATGAAGGTAAGTGTGACATGTGTCTGTCATTTTTTGATATATTACCATTCTTATTAATAATGTTTGATTTTGTTTCCGTTGCAGGATTGGAGTTACTCCGATGGCTACATTGGAAGCATGACTTCACGTAGTATCCTGATTTGTTTAATAGTTAGGGTAGGTTTAGGAATAGGTTTTCTTTCAGTTTTATTTCTCACTATTTCTCTTTGTAATAATGCAGTCATGAATGCAACTGGGCACACCACGAGAACCATAATACGACTGTTGTTAGGGAAGTCTACTTGATCCTTTTCTCTTTGCTTTTAGTTGAACATTTATTTTCAAAAATGCAGTATCGTCATGAAAATATTAAATGGAAAGTAAAGAGATAAATAAATATGAATCAACCCTGACCCAAGGTACCACGAGTAGGATTTATTTCACATCAAACAAGAATTTTCTACTTTCTTTCAGTCTCCCAAGGGATTTTTTTTTGCATGTTGTTTTTAGATACACCTTCTGTACATATTTTTTTGTTTGGATTTCTTTGCTTTCCAATTTTTCTTTGCTGGTTGGTTTTGATTTTCCTTATCAGTCTTTCTTTTTGAAACACACATGTCCACACCATGAACTATTTCAGACAAACAGAATAGAAAAAATTCCCCTCTGAAATAACTACTGAAGATTGTTAAAACATCAATTATGATATTTTTCTGAAGTTCGTAGCCATGTTAAAGAAAACTTGTTGTTTGAAAAGAATTTCTTGATTTCAATCTGTATTTGAATCTATTCACGATCATCCATAAAAATTTCTTCTTACGTTGTCCTTGTTCCTTAAGAGAACAACTCAGAGATGTCTCCCTGCTCTTGAAAGTTGGTTTATTAACAAACTATTTCTAGATCTTAATGAAGGACAACTAAGAAAATGTCTTCAAGGTCTGTAATTTACTAAGATGTGTCCAAAAACCAGGATTTTCAGCATCACCCCACTCTATTAAAAAATCTTTAAAACTAAATAAACCTTCAGAGAGTTGTGGGAAGTGCTAGTAAACCTGCCAGGATACTGAACAGGTCTGTTGGCAGTGGGTAAATGCATGCATGACACCATGATAACTTCGTCGGGGTATTGAACAGGCCCGTTGGAAGTGAAGCAATGTCAGGTATATGAAAATTCTCAGATATGGATTCTTTTTTACCTTAAATGTCCTTCGTTCTGATCTGGAACTTCTTGGCAGGATACATATATTAGAGTGGGTTAAATGGCATCCCTGTCGAGGCTATGGACGCTTGCTGGCAGTAGCGGCTCTGTCAACAGTATTGAAGATTTTAACTTTAACATCGTTACTCTCTTTTGTCAAGATTGTCATCAGTTTTCATCTCTTAAAATAACAAGCAATATGAAACTGGAATGTTTTATGATTGATAATGATGTTCAAACAGTTTCTTAGTTGTTTTCGATTTGAAGTTTTTCTGATTATCCTAATCTAGACTTGTTCGTTTGGAAGAGATAATTGCTTCTACCAATGTGTCGCCATTGTTGGCATCCATAATATAATCTCTATTTTTACAAGCTGCATACACAGGGTTTTTAAATTCTCGTCACAATCTTCTTCATTAAACAATGCTTGTTAATCATCGCTTTCTGCGTACCTACTTTTCGATTTCATTTTCACGACTGCAAGCATGAAAACCCACAGTTAGAATTCATGTTTGATTACATCAAAGGGTTAATGTTCATATGGTTTATCGTCTATTTGTCTTATTTTATCATGAACATGGTTGTTTCCATGGTTATCACCTCTTGGTCTCGAACACACCTTGGTTACATATGTATTAAACCACCACCCATTTAGCATTTGACTATTGTTAATATGGTTTTGATTTATAAAAACTTTGATTCAATTATTTGACATTTTGATCAAATCGTGGATATGCATATGTTGGTTTTAAACTGTTATGATGTTTATGTGTACCATTACACTGAGGTGTCATTCCAAGTACAACCTGGTATGATGTTTTTGCATGGCCTCGATCTATATGATTTTCTTCACACACATATCATTAATGCTCCTTCCTAGTATTTCGAGTTGCCTTTGCATTGTGTTGGGAAAGCTCGGGGCAATAGATGTGTTCCTATTCTGTCGAACCCTATCACTGAATACCTTGTTGATTCTATGATGTTAGCCATGGCCCCTGTAGTAAGAATTGAACCCAATGGTGTCCAGAAATTGTTATCATTTGATAATGCCCGAGAAGACTTAGGGAGGAATGGTTGGCAGGTCTTTGTTGAAAAGTTCGATGGTTTTAATTTAACAGTTGCTCAACAATTTGCACTAACATTCGATGGTTGCAGAGCTAAAATAGGAGATGTCCAACTTGAGTTAAAGGAATATTTTCTTAGCCAAGCCACCGATCTTGCAGTCGTGGGACAAAAGTGGTTTAAAAACTCAAAGGTTGAGGAGGTTCCCTGGTCACTGTTGTTCACCTCAAGGAAGATTACCAGCTGCGACAAAGGTATGCCCGTTACAGATTTAAAACCTAGATGACATGATCTGTTAGCTATTGTCAAGTAGTTTGTTACCTGTGAGGGTAGATATGGTTTGGTTTTCTTATATCACTTGTGGTTGCTCATGAGTTTTATCGATTTTCCCCTAAACCTGCCCTATTTTCTCCTCCGAAGTTTATACAAAATGGCAAAGCGTTTTCAAAGGCATAAATCTGATTCTAGCCTGTTCCACCATTGTTTGATCAACATTATTATTGTTCATCAATTGAAGTTAAACGGTGATTGTTGGGACGCCTTCCTGTTAAGAAATGGTTTTGCTAATAGTGAAATAGGACAAGTTGACAAGTTTGTTTTCACAGAAAACCTCGTCGAGCCTACCATCCCTCCTCCTTCACTCTCTCCCTATGTGGAACCCTCGACCTATCCGTATACTACCCATCCCAACACTCTACCAAATTCGCATCCCAAAGGTGGTTGTAAGTCTGTTAAAAAATATGCAAAGAAAAAGTGTAAAGGTAACATTGATATCAATTACAAGGGTAAAAGGGCCGTGCATTGGGTTTCACGATGTTCCCGAAATAAACCTAATCCCTATGTAGACCAGAACCCAATTGTGTGAAGCGAGGATTCCGATTTGGAAATTGAACGGTTTCTAACTGAAGAATATCCATACTCGTATGGACTTTGCTCTGGTAAACCCTATGATTATGTGACAAATCTTCCACCGTGTCTTAAAGACAACCCCGATTTCCCTAGAATCAAACTCAATAGTGAACCTATAGGTCAATTAGAAAATTCTTCACCTGTTAATACCATCACTGCTAATACACAGTCTATTCAGCCACAATGCAATGAATGCCAAACATGGATCGATAGGTATTACAGAGACGTCCATGTACTTCAGTCTCGACTAAAATCCTTGGAAGACCAGGTGAATGTGCTAACGAAATAAAATGGCAGACTACAATCCGTAGCACAAACCAAAGATAAAAGACAAAAAACCACAGGGTCTGTTGTTTTTAAGAACGTGGAAGCAACAACTACCATTGCGAATTCAAGAATTACTTGATAAAGTCAAATTCCTTAATCTGAGGTATGAATGTTTAAAAATAAATTTAGGATGATTTTATTCTTTTTAAATTAGGATGCATTATTTGTTTCCACAGATTACACCTAGTATGTTTTGATTGATTCAATAAAACATGATTCTAGTTATAATTATAACTAGCTACAAAATTGTGAGATTCTATAGCTAGTTACTAAAATTCGAATTTCTTGATTTTTACAACCAAAATGCAATCTGAAATCATTTATTCTTATGTGTTTACAGATACACATGATTTCTAAAGAACATTTGAATCACTGGTGGCATCTCTCAGCATGCTATTTCTTTATGTTGTTTTAGAATAGGCTGTTAAATAGAATCTGGGAGGTTGCATCCCCCACAATTTTTGGAACAAATTTGATGATATCCATAGGAAAAATTTTTGATCTTGTATCTTATATAAATGTATTGTTTTGTAAAACAAGAACCATCACTGCCTGGGAGTATAAAATATGGATTTACGATTGACAGATTTGAATGGAATATTGATATTGGCACAACTTTAGCTTCGATATATCGTATTTTTGTTCAAGTTTTGGTCATTTTGATTTGTAATTAAATTATGACTACTTTAGATATCATGGTTTATTACAGATTGATGTGATGAAATTTATATGATGTCCATGTTTTATGTCTCTCAATTTATATACAACAATTACTCTGTTCAAATTTGATGATTAAAAGGTTAATCTTCTTTATTCAATGAACAATTATATACAAATTTTTACAGCCAGATTTATCTTAACGTGATCATTCGTAAAATCATAAAATTGTTGTCACTACTTCTCTTATGTTCTGTTATTAGCATTTGATCATTACTTCTTCGTGTTTACCAGAAGCATTTGGAAAATCTGGTGCGAGTTGGCCTCATCAAACAATAAAATTAGATGATATACATAGGACGAATAGGAGATGTGATTACATGTTAGTTTGCTTGTTTTATTTTATTAGCTTAATTAATATAGGAATTTCCTCTAGTTTAAACAGATTGTATTGTTTGTTATCTTTATTTTTTCAATTAGACAATTGCTATTTCATTTCTTGTTCGTAAATATTATAAAAATAAATCAAAAATACTGAGTGATAGTTTTGTTGTCGCTAAATAAATCAATTCATGTTTGATTTTCGTAGATTTCGATCAAAATTTGCATTCTGTAAATGTTATACATATATTAGAGATATAATCATATCATACATATAATAAGTAAATCTATTTTGTAAATATTAGTTAGTGAATTGTAAGTATATATTAGATTTGTATATAGCTTTCAGCAAGTGTTTTTTTTTTATTAAGTTATCTTCTTTAGTTTTGTTTTTCATTTTCTTAGGACTTAGATCAGCCAACGGAGCCGCTAAACCCATCGGAGTGGATCATTCCAAATGGCTTGGGTTAAGTAGAAAAACCTGGACCAGATTCACTCCTCCAGTTGACGAGCGGTCAATTTCACACGTCAACACTCTCATCTTGAGAGGAAGTGTTCGTTGATAATTTATTGTTTGATATTTGAGTCACCATCCAACGTCTGGTACAATGATAGTGGAGTATCGAGTCACATGTCAGGTGTGAGAGAGAAATTCACTAATCTTAGAGATATAGAGATCAAGTTGGAGATAGTTCTTGAGGATGACACGATAGTCAAAGTAAATGGGTGTGGCATAGTGTTACACATGATTTTGGTCACTCTGGTGATGTCTCTACAAGTGATGTATTCAAGCTCCCACAAGGACTTTTTTCCTGAGAAAAGTGACTATTGTCTTCTTCCAAAAAACACATTTTTAAGATGAGTTCATAGGCTGCCTATGTTATAGGGTGCATAAATCCTTCATTCTCACAGGAAACCCACACTTAGGGTGCGAAATGTTCGCAATCTTCTCTATAGGTAGGGTGCGAACCTGTTTCAAAGATTGGAAAAGAGAAGAGGTCACAAAGGTTCTAGAATGAAATCTTCTAGAAAATTAGTTGGCATCCTACTGACTTCTCAAATTTAGTGGGATGATCCTCATTCATTTAGCCATCTCTCCTTATCCTATATATTGAAAGGTGTCTCATGGAAATAGTTAAGCAAGATTGAATGAAGAATTGGTGAAAGAATTGTGTGGAGAAATCTACTTGGATAGAAGCTTGAAGACTCTATTTGGTCTATCAAGTTGTACTGGATCTTCTTCATGAAAACATAGGGCAAGTGTGTGTGTTGGAACCAAGGGTCACTGAAAGGAAGCTTGCGACATCAAGGCGATTTGGTTGTATCTTCTACTTTTATTTAATATAATACAACAACATGTCCCTTTCCCATAAAATCACTCTTATTTTATTTCATAACTCCTTGATCATATCCATAGTTTGACATTGAATATACTTTTCTATCTTCACTTTGGTTGGTTTTTGTTGTCTTGGACCTGATTTCACAAGAGCACCGGAGTGAAGCGGGAACAACATAGACCTAAGGAAGTGATATAAAGGTATGTCACTCATTCCTTCTTATTAGTAGATTCAATGGATACAACTTAGGGAAAGAGTCATGTCCTATCTTGTTTTGTTCTAGATCTAGGTGGATCTAGGGAGATCTATTAGTGTCCGTGTTATCACTGAAATTTCGTTCGCAAATGGTTACAAGAATTCATCATTGTCAAACAGTTATGAGGTCACCCATGGACCCGAATTAACACAAAATCATTTCCAAAGGGTCAAAAACTATACAACTAGTGTAAAAATTAAAGGGCACTATGAAGACACAGGGCGCACGTGCACATGTGCAAAACAAAAATGCAAAAATCGCGCACATGTGCATGATGCACGATTGTTGTCGCAAAAAGATGTGCACCTGAGAAATGACGCATTTATGAGAGTGGTCGGCCTCCCACCCACTCCTGGTTCAACTTCCAAGTTGATTTGACACTCAAATTTGGACTGGATTCGACTGGGTGGTTGGTCAAAGACCTAGAAATGCCCTAATTATCCTCTTTACACACTACAAACTAGTTGGACAATACCTCAAAGGATTGCTATAAAAAGACCATCGATACACTTCATTTTTCAAGGAATTCATAGCAAAGTTATGTTGCCATTATTCTCTTGAGGAATCTTCTATCCTTATCAAGAGTATACTTGCATCATTGCATTGGGCAATCCATCTCACCCCTCGAGTGGATTAACAAATAATTCTTTCACCATTTTCATTTTCATTTTCAAAGTTGTAAGAAGAGCTTATTTATGGGGGTCCAAGAGCCCTCCCTTGGAGGAAGAAGGGACTCATAGTCCTCTTTCTTCTTAGTGTTTTCTTTCACTAATATCATCCTTATCATTGGTGACATGGGTCTAATTGTTTCTTTTGTCCTTATGTCCCTATGCTCATTAATTTAGTTGTTGTTTTATTTCTTAGTTGTTCTTTTGTATTTCTTTTTCTAACCCTTTTCCTTACAGGTGTCCTGCTTAGCAAACCCAACTAAGCTTGCAAGCACCTCTATTTTTCTCACTAAGGTGACAAAAGAGGCGCAATAGATTGGCGACTCCACCTAGGAAAGGTATCAATTTCCTACCCCATTTGGGTTTTTCTAGCTCTTCTTTTGGTTTATTTAACTTGCAGGTGCATTAACCGGCCTAAGCCGATTTGCCAATCATCCAATTCCAAGTTGAATTGAGAGAATTTCATCTGGAATTTTAATTCACGGCTATGTGTCACTTGCACGTGGGTTTTTCGGTTCACAGACGCGCATCGTGTGCACATGCGCCTAAGTCACAATTCTGTTATGCGTACCTGCACCCATTAGCTCTTTTCGATTTGTGCACATGTGCTCAGTGCGTCTTTGTCTCCACTGAGACCCGCGCACCTGTGCAAAAAATTCACATTGTAAGGTTTTTGAGATTTGGGGAAGGCCCTTAGCCTTCTTAAAATTTATTTCATGCATTTTTTAAGCTGCACCACACTTAATCCCCTCTTCATATAAAGGGATTAGTTGAAACACGTAGGCACTTAGGGGGTTAAAATCATTATTTCCTCTTTTGATTTCATTTTCGCCACATGGATGGCTTGTTTTGGCTAAAAATATAAGTTGGAAATCATTTGTAATCACATTTAACTTGCATTTGGAACAGAAGTTGGATAACAATCTCTTAGTATGCTCTTCTCTCGTCCCTCCAAGCAACCTTGAGAATCAGAAAAAGATTGTGGAACAATTTCATCTCTCTTAAGAAGATTAAAACCTTTAGCAGAGGACAACAACCCTTCTTGGGACTCCTCTTAGTTTATTTTTTCAAACACGTCTTAAGATTGTAACGGGCCCATACATGCCCACATGCTACAAAGGTAGGATAGTGTTGAAATTTACTTTCTTAGATCAAATCACTAGGGAAATTTAAAGGTTTTGTAACGGGCCCACACATGCCCACATGATCACAATCTAGGATAGTTTCAATTCTTTTCTTAGATTAAATCACAATAGGGAGTTAAAGGAATAGTAACAGACCCACATGTCCACATGTTGGCTTGCTAGGGACTTTTGAATTACGTAAGGTTGTACCAAAGGAACTTAGTTAATTAGGTAATCAACACTTGTAAGGACCAAGCAAAGTCCACATGTAGCAAGGTGACACCTAATTCATTAAAAATTGGCACACTTTCACTCATTCACACACAAAAGTCACTTATCACTCACATAGCTTCTTCTTGAAACGTGGAGGTCAAAGTAAGTTTCCTCCAAAGGGATTCTGAAACACCCCACCCTTTTCTTGACGAAACTATCCACTCCCATTTAATTTCAGCGAGGTTGGTTCACACCCCCAACCTCTCAAAACAAGTACATCTGAATTTTTTCTAAAAACTCACTACATTTTCCTCCACAAGAGGTGCCAAAAGAATTTTTTTAGTCTAGGTAGGATTTCAGGGATAGGCATCCAAATAACTCCCCGTCATCTGGTTCTCACATTGTCAAAACCATAGAAGTTGTCAAATAGGGAACTGAAAATCCTCCAAGTCAAGTGTTCCTAACACCATAAGGCAGGGAGATACCCATGAAGGGTTGAAGGCCGAGGTCTAGTTGTTCTATGCATCCCCCCTTGAGACACCCACCTCTTGGACAGGATCTAGCCCGTGACCCATTTCTTAGGCCGAAAATCTAAATTCCACACTTTGACCGAGGTACCTAGTGACCAAATTTTAGGACATCTAACCAGGTGGAAATTGTGGGCTGCAATTTCACCTTGATCGGATTTTGTGTGGCTATTGTGAAATATCGCCAATTCTTTTGGGATATGCCCCCTTTACCCCTCATTATAACCGATTATTTCATCCTTCACTAGTCTCTCTTCTGGTGACTTCAGAACCCATTATTGAGTACTATTGGAAGGTCCAGTGTTATCTAAGAGGAAGGACGTTACATATTTTAGGACACGAGCATTTTTTTTCTTTGATTCCCCACAAAGACAAAACCCACTTATCCACATATATGCTTCTTTTTCAAACCACTTTATGTATGATGGACTTCTGATTACATTTTGATTTGGATATATATATATATATTGTGTAAAGTTCAAAATTTGCAACAAACTCTCTTGTTTCTTTATTACTCTCACCACCATTTGCACACATTCACTCAACTAGTTGGACATCATAGGGGACCCATAGAATCCAATGCCTTTCATTGATCAAATTATTGATGACGACGCAGACCATGAGGCTTTATCTTTCATGGACAATTTCTCTGGTTATAATCATATCCAAATCCACCTCGTCGATCAATACAAAACCGCATTCACTACCCCTTGGGGTTATTTTGCATATCGTGTCATGCCGTTTGGCCTAAAGAATGCTTGTGCAACTTTCCAACGGGCTATGACATGCATTTTTCACAATTTGGCTCATATCATCCTCGCATACTTGGACAACCTCACAACTCGATCCAAGAAACGCACCCAACATCTTAATGATTTACGGATCATCTTTCAACGGTGTCGTCAGTACAACATCCACTTGAATTCCCTTAAGTGCGTATTCTGCGTCACCGTGGGGTGCCTCTTCAGATTCATCATTTCCCAAAGCGGTATTACCATGGACCCCCTCAAATTCCAAGCTATCACTAAAATTCCACCTCCCCGGAATTTACGTCAACTCCAGATCCTACAAGGCAAGGCTAACTTTCTACGATGATTTGTCCTAGACTACGCCACTCGCGTACATAATTTCCTTCGCTTACTATGTCACAACATCCCATTTTACTGGGATGAACATTCCCAACAGTCATTTGATGATCTTAAAATGGCGCTCTCCAATGCCCCTTTAATTAGTGCACCTGACTACAATCGTGACTATATCCTCTACATATCAACATCAACTATTTCAATAGCAGGAGTTCTCATTCAGATAGGTGATGATGATCGTGAGCATGCCATTTATTATGTTAGTAAAAACCTCTCAGGGACACCCTTGAAGTATAATCACGAAGAGAAACTAGCCCTCGCAGTCATCCTCGCAGCCCAAAAACTGCATCATTACATTCTGCTTCGCACAACTAAGGTTGTAGAGGATTCCAACCATATGTAATACTTGCTCAGTCGTCGACATATTAATGGAAAATTTTCTCGATCGATCATTATCCTTTAGGAGTACGATCTTGAATTCTCAACACCTAAGATAAAGAAAGCCCTCGTCCTTGTCGAACTTGTCATGGCCCTCCCCTCTGAAATAACTAGTGCCCCCGTCAATACTGACTTTCCCGATGAACACCTCTTTTACATCACTTTGGATGATCCTTGGTAGGACGACCTCCTCGTCTACCTCCAAACTCAAAATTTCGGTAACCACCTTTCACAAGATGATCATCATCGTATTCGCCACCAGGCCCCATACTACCTCCTCATCAGAGACATCTTATACTGGTGAGGGGTCGACACCATTCTTCATCAATGCCTGACCATTAATGAGGCTGATAGAGTCTTGAACGACTACCATAGCGGCGCATGTGGGGGCCATCTTTCGAGAATATCCACTACTCAGAAGATCATCCGAGTAGGTTACTTTTGGCCTACCTTATTTCATGATTTCATTCATGCCATGAAATGATGTGAGAAGTGTCATCTTTATGCCAACAAAGCTTGGGCACCACCTACTCTTCTTCATCTAGTCATCACTGCTCCCTTTTTGTAAATGGGGGATCGACTTCATGACTTGTAATCCCCCCTCCAGCAATGGACACAAATGCATTGTTGTTGTAGTTGATTACTTCACAAAATTGGTTGAAGATGTACCCACCTTCAACAATACCGCTGACACCACAACACATTTTTTCTTTAACCATGTCATATCCCACTTTGGAGTACCACTCCAACTAGTTTTTGATCACAGGAAACACTTAGAGAATGAGATTTTCATCAAACTCTCATCTCGGTTAGGATTCTCCCATGAGTTTTCCTCACCATATTACCCTCAATCTAAAGGATAAGTCGAAGTAGTCAAAAAGGTCCTCAATACCATGTTACAACACACGGTTAACAAACATAAGACCAATTGGCATTGCATGTTATTTTCCGCGCTATGGGCTTATCATACAACTGTGAAAACAACCACTAGTTTCACACCATTTCATATAGTCCATGGGGTTGAGGCCACTCTGCCCATCGAGTGTGAAATTCCCACCTTACACACCGCAATTGAGCTATTACCCGACACTAATCCAATGGAGCAACGCTTGCTGAACTTAGAGTCCCTGGATGAAGATCGTTGATCTTCATTACAGAACAATGAGGTAGCTAAAAAATGATCAAAGGCCACCTTTGATCGACATGTGAACCTTCGCTCATTTCATGAAGGCAGCCTCGTCCTTGCTTATGATATCACTCACGATACCTTCGGTCATGGAAAATTTGAGTCACTATGGCATGGCCCATACATTATCCGACATTGTCTCACCAAAGGCGCATACATCCTAGCCTCTCCCAAAGGCCTCTCTCAAAGAACCCATCAACAGGTTATACTTAAAGAAATTTTATGCCTAAACATAATACTTCTACTTTAGGTTATTTCTTTTATAGTATTTTTAATATTTTTTTGTTCACCCCGTACGTCTAAACTATCATTTGTGCTATTGACAGATTCTTCCTCCTCCAGCCTACCACATCGGTTACGTTGATAGTGCCAGTCGTTGGACACAAAATCTCGCTTCAGCTGCTTGGGCTCTCTACACCCCCTCATATGAAATGCTCCATTCGAGCGACATATGTTTGGGTTCAGTGACTAACAACCAAGCCAAATACACTGTCATCATTGGCCTCCTGGCCGATGACCAACAACATCGTATTCGTCACCTTAGCCTATTGATCGACTCTCAACTAGTTGTTCTCCATCTCAACAATGTGTACTGCGTACGCGATCCTTGCCTCTTTCGCAAATACCGACAGGTTATACTTTTATCTTGACATTTTGATTCCATTACATTTACACATATTCCCAGGCAATTGAATCAAATTATAGATAACTTAGCTAATATTGTGTTAGACTGACATATATCACATCAAGATACCTCTACACATACATAAACATATCAACAACCTGTCACAACATATATAGATTAGAAATTCATCAAAACATTAAAAAAACACATGTAAAAACCACATAGATCTCAAAATGTATACTTATGTATATATAAGACGGTCCACAGTGCCATCCAAATGTTTACATACAAAAATACCAGTATCCACAGGCCAGTGAAGCACCTCTGTACAAAATGGGCTCACCAGCCTATATACAAAAATACAAAAATACATAGAGCACCACTCAAGGTGCCTCTAGAGAACCACCTCCTACCCCTCCCTCAAGTGGTGGTCCCCCACCCACAACTAGTCCCTCTTGACCAGGAGGTAACTGTCCGGTCATAGCATCACCTACTACTGCTACTCATTGTACCACGACCCACCACAGTGGTAGAATCCCCACACACTACTCTAGGATGCCCTCATCTTGGATACGTGACCACATGCCCTTAGACATGCCCTGTAGCACTGCCTCCAGGCAACAACGTATATCCTCAAAATCTACTCCGGCATCCACCAAAGGAGCATGTGATGGCCCGACACCTGGGTCATCAAACCGATGTCTCCTCACTGCTCTCTCAGGCTCAGCTGGTCTTGCCTGGACGTCCTCATGCTAACGTCTCTCTCCTACCCACGACCCTCCCCACGGTGGTCTCTCCAGCTCCTGGCGAGCCGACGCTCTCAGCAACTCAACCTCGCGCCCGTGAGGTGCCACATTTGCACATACAAACAACCAAACGATAGTATCAACATCTATATCATATACATATGTCATGCTATCTCAAAAAACATATATATAAAACTCACAAACATACCTTAGTGATCAAAAAAATCTATATATAAAACCATCTCCGGATCATACTGAAAGTATTGAAAGAGAACGAATAGGGAATTTTCATTGTTCATGATTGTTTGATATTACATTTTAGAGAATATCATACATCGTAGTTCACATTGTTCCAGAAAACTCCTCTTTCCCTCCTGTAAATAGGATTCATCGAAATTTTTTTGTATCATTCATCCCTATTTATGCATTGTTGGGTCAGAGTCTCACACAACATCGGTTTCATTTCTGTCTCCTTTTTGTGTAACAACAACCTTTAATAATATTGTGCAACTTTAAAATTCAACTAGTAACTTTTTCTAGGGCTCTTTTACACCAACATTAGCTAGGCTAGAGATTTGGAATAGGTAGTGAGACACACTCTCCAAAGCACAAAACACATAATAGTATCTTGTGATAAGGAGTGTCAAATTCCATTTGCAGCATTTTTTCCTGGGAAGCCCTTCTCACACAAGGGTCAAACTTGAGGTCGCATTGAGATTGACAGAGTTGCTCACCCTTCTTTGTTGATATTGGTGTAGAGATTGCACATGTTACGGGTGTCACCTGAAGGTATACCCACAATGATGAGTGGAAGCCTCTCAAGCTGATTTCAGGCTAGAAAACCTACCCTTGTGTGTGGATTAGACTGTCGACTATTTCCCTAGGCATCATTTTTGTTTGTGGTAACCTTAGTAGCGTATATTCTTAGGGTCTTACATATGGTGACTATGAAGGGGTAAGTCTTCATGGTACCTGGAATCAACATTGGCCAGACTCACTCGGGCTCCTTGGAGGGTATACCCATAATTGTGTGTGGGAGCTTGCACCAGGGTGTAAGTTCGTTAAGCAGGTCGTCAACGTAACTTTCTTTCGTAAAATTCTAACTCGATCATAATTGACCCTCCATGCCATTCACGTAGAATGCAATGCCTACCCCCAGAAGATTTGGAAGTTTCTCAACCCTTTCCTACCAAATTACCAGAGCGCTCTCCTCAACAAAGTGAAGTCCAAAATGTTTCCACTCCACAAGTGGAAAGAACTAACTCTTTAGAACAGTTCTAAATTACAAATTCTCAAGAGGATTACCGACTTCTTCCTGACTCCAAGAGACATATTGTTCGAGTGAATTCTTCTGGAGATATAGTTGTTCAGTCTTCTGGATTACCAACTGGACCTTTCATAGGACCTGAGGGTCAGGATCCTTTTTGGACTATTGACATTTTTAGACAGGATCTCTTTGGCTCAAGAGCAGGCGTTGATATCACAGTCACACCTGAACTACCCGAAACATCTAATCCAGATGCGATACATTTTACTACTGCCTATTATTTTCTTGGTACAGACGCTACACCAACTAACCACATCTTGACTATCCCTCTACAAATGGTCCATTACACAATGGTCTTGGATACTATGAATCCTCACACTGGAATTATAGCGGCTAACCAAGCCCCCATTGGCACACCATTGTCGCCTAGATTCACCCCAACACTTTCGCCTGGATATCATGCATTGAATGCTTCTATTCTTGTTCCTACACAAATCTCATCCGAGACTCCATGCGTTTCTACTCCTTTTGGGCACCATCTCATTCTCGGTTTCATTCTAACACTTCCTCGACCCCCTTTCAGAGGACCTCTTCCATCCTCCATCGGAGGCACCAATCCTAGTGGCACCATCCTGTCTTTCACACCTAATTACCATATTCTTGTAGGTGGAAAATTTCACCAAGGAGGCCAAACCCAATCCCCTTTTGCAGGACAAATCCCAATTGGGACGCAACCCCTGATAGGAGGGAAACCCCCACCGACCCCGCCCTATGGACAAAACATACCTCCATCCTTGGCCCAATATTGGAATTATCTTATTCAAAATAATCCTCACTCGACTGGGGGGAAACAGCCTCAAGCTAGCTCCTTCATACCCCCTAGTACAGGCCAACCATATCCAGGCATGTCCAATTCTATTTGGGGCTCGAACGCTCAACCCCATGCCCCTGTTCAAGGGTACAACCATATGAATTACTTGCCTCCACACCAACAACCGAATCTTCCCAGATCTTTGCATTATATGTAAACCGCTTATGGTGCCATTGGTCTATTGACAGGACTCCCTCCCCAAAGTCACCAATACCCACATGTGAATAGACAGTTACCCTTCTTAGCCACCCTAGACCTACCTGATCTATTGAGGATTTTAAATGATCTGATCTGTCACTCTCCTCAATGGCCCGCCATACCATCCAAACTACCATCCGACATCCCTAAATTCGATGGTAAACCAGGAGAGGACCTGAACAATCATGTAATGACTTTTCACCTTTGGTGCTCATTCAACTCCTTGATGGATGACTCTATTCGTTTACACCTTTTTCAGCGGACCCTCACAGGTTCCACCGTGAAGTGGTATATATAATTATCATGAGGCTTCTTCGTTGACTTCAACACCCTTTCTATGGCTTTCCTCACCCACTACCAATTACCGATCCCCTACGAAATGGGAACTGAAAGTTTGATTTCTTTCAAACAAACCAAAGCCACTCATATCTCTGACCACATTCATGAGTGGTGACGGAGATGACGTCTCATCAAAATCGAACTTCCCAATTAGTTGCTAGTAGAGTGGTTCACAAAATCATTCATGAATGACATCGCTCGTGACATCTCCATGGGTGGAGTTGTCACAGAAGAACATGCAATCAGTCATTCTCAATACCTCGACTTCATTTACTCTCAAACGGGTACACTTTATGACTTACTCCCTGAAGCACCTCGTCCTTCTACTTCTTCTACTTCAACTACTCCTACTACTTGTCATGTAGCTGATGGAGTGATCGACACTTTCCATGCCCAACCTCATTTCGTCCAAACCTCTAGCAAAATACCTATATCCATTTATTCTAATGTTCAAAATGGTCCGTCTCCTACCCCTCCCACCGACAAGACTTATGAGGTAAACTCTATTCAATCTACCCCCGCCGACAAAAATAAATCCAAAAAAGGAAAGGGTAAGAACAAGGAGGATAAAAATAATCCACAAACTGAGAAAACCAAAACACCACTTGTTGACGATAGGGATAAGCACAAACCCTGATACACTTGTCTTATCTATGGTGATGATCACTACACTAAGGATTGTCCATTATGAGCCGAGGTTACTAAGTTCCTTTAAGGGACCCCGAAACCCCCCACTTCGGTCGTGTTGTCACAACCCTTCCCTTCTCAACAACAAGCCCAATTGGTCATTCATGACCAACCTTCCCCCTCCAACACATCCAATGTCTTAATGTGTATAGGTGATTCAAAGAAGAATGACATCACACTTACCACTCGAGCCAAAGATTATTCTTCCTCCAAAGAGAAGGTTGATGCAATACCTCCTTCGTTGGTCCAACCATCTCCCATGACTCCACCTACCAATGGTCCTCTTCATCTCAAATGACCGAGCCTAGATACAGTCCTTCGCCCTCCTCCAAAGGGTGTTGTTCGAAAATCGTCTTTCAATCCTCATGCACATGCTTCCCAGAACTAAAGTATTGTCGAAGATCTGGCCCAAGAACCATCCACAATGTCAGCCCTTGAAATCCTTCAGAGTTGTCCTATACAACGGAAGGCACTGTTGAAATCTATTGGTGGAATTGACCCTACGGATAAAAAAATAATAATTTTTGACTTGGAAGATCACATTCCAAGGTTACCCCCTCAACTCGCATTCCAAATACAAGTTATTGTCTTCGATAAAAAAATTTGTTGAACAGTTATTTATGAGGGTGCCTCGACATGTGTCATGTCTATTACCTGCTGGAAAGCCATCATCTCTCCTCCTTTGACTGAATCCCACAACATGCTCAAAGCCTTCAATGGCTCTGGTTTTAATACTTAAAGTGTCCTCCCTTCGTTGCCTATTACGTTAGAAGGAAAAATGGTCAACGTTGAAGTGGAGGTCGTTAACACTCCTCTCGATTACAACCTTCTACTTGGCTGTAGCTAGATCGATTCCATGCGTGCAATTATGTCCACTCTTTTCCATGTCGTGCGTTTGCCACATCAAGGAAAATTAGTTATCGTAGACCAATTGGCCTTCTTTCACTCTGATGAACGTACTGACAATGTACCATTCATTGCAAAAACCCCCCTGGATATGAGAATGTCCATGTCGATCTTCTCAAAGATCCCTCTTTGATGGGTACTTTCCCAATTTCACCACCCGATGTCCCACATCTGTTTGTCACCTCGATCAACATGATCTCCACCTTTGTTCACAGAACCCATGCACCTTACGACCCATGGATGGTACCCAACCTCGATGATCATCTTCATTATGGCAATGAAATGCCTTAAAGTCTGGTTGAATCCAATTATCAAGCCATTCAATCAACAACCCCTTCTACCCCCTCTCTTGGTGCTTTATCTCTAGATCCATTCCGTGCCATTTTTCCTATAGACGAGATGATTATGTCTATTATGTCCATGGAAGATACCCCTTGGGATGATGGACATCATCGTTCCATTCTCTTCCTGGAACAACACACCATTGAGGGTTACCAACGAATCTTGACCCCGTCGACCGTTGTCATCATTTCTACCATTCCTGAGTCTACACACGATATGTTCTACAAAGGGAACTTAAGTAATATCTCACCCACCATCCCCATCGACATATCCATAAAACCTGGAGTTGTCAAAAATGTGCATATCATAGCTTCGTGTTCCCATGACGAAGTTGTCACCTACAAGTCTCTTTTCCAAGAATTTCGTGATGTGTTCACATGGAGCTATGAGGAAATGTCGTGGATTGACCCCGACATTGTGGTACATGAGATTAAGACATACCTGGGTGCTAAACCCATCTGACGATGACTTCGTCCAGTCCACCCATGTAAAGTAGCCACTATCAAGCTTGAAGTTGAGAAACTTCTCAAAGATGGCTTTATTTACCCTGTGGCTCTACCTGACTGGGTTTCCAATCTTGTTCTGATTGACAAGAAAAAAGGAACAATCCGCGTGTGCATTGATTATAGGGACATTAACAAATATTTTCCTAAAGACAACTTTCCTACCCCCTTCATGACCAAATCATCAATGATTGTGCCAGAGGTGAAATCTTCTCTCTAATGGATGGTTTCTCCGAATATAATCAAATCAATATCCTACCTACGGACCAACACAAGACCATTTTTATTTGTCCTTGGGGCATTTTCGACTACCAGAAACTTCCATTTGGTTTAAAGACTGTCGGTGAAACTTTTCAACGTGCTATGTCTTACGCCTTTCATGATATAAAGCACATCGTGCAGCCATATCTTGATGACTTACCTGCTCATTCCATGTGTCGTGTAGATCATCCAATACACCTCCGCACCATTTTCCTTCGATGTTGGTTTTACCATATACGCTTGAATCCCCACAAATGTGTTTTTTGCATAGAATCCGACCGTCTTCTGGGCTTTATTTTTTCATGTCAAGGGATCCAGGTGGATCCTTTGAAGGTCGAGGTGATTCTCAATCTTTCTCCTCTTTCCTCACTTCACTAGTTACAAAGTTTGCAAGGGAAGGCAAACTTTCTCCATCATTTCATCCCGAACTATGCTGAGCTAACTCTTGGATTTACGCAACTTCTCAAGAAAGGTTCTGAGTTTGTATGGGATACCACTGCCAACAAAGATTTCAAAGCTTTGAAACTATCTTTGACACATACCCCACTACTCTTCCCACTTGATTACAGTCGGGATTATTTCCTTTACCTTGCAGCCTCAGACTATACCATCGCTATGGTTCTCGTCCAGGAGGATGATTCTCATGATGAACATGTCATCTATTACTTGAGTAAGAGTCTCACGACTACCGAAACCAAGTATTTACATGTTGAAAAATTGGCCTTGGCAGCCGTCTAGGTTGTTCAACATTTCTGGCAATATATCCTTTCTTGCAAGACTACAGTAATTTCTAACTGCAACCCTATGCAACACATTCTTACATGCCAATTGCTAGGGGGAAAATACTCCAAATGGATCGTAATACTCCAGGAGTTTGACTTAGAATTCGAATGCGCTAAGTCCAATAAATCCTTGGTGTTTTCTGAGTTGATATGCGACCTTCCCTGCTCTTAGACGGAAAATGTAGCAGATGATTCATTACCCGATGAATCCCTTTTCTTGATTAGTTTTGATGACCTTTGGTACGAAGATATCATCATATATCTCCAAACCCATACTTTCTGACCCAATTTTTCTAGCACTAATCGTTGTCGAATACGCTACCAAGCCTGTCAGTATATTATCCTTGGTGATACTCTTTATCGTTGTGGGATTGACTCCATTTTTCGATGCTGCCTCACATTTGACAAAGCCGAGAAATCTCTAAATGATTGCCATTCTGGAGCCTGTGGTGGTCACATGTCTAGGTATTCTATTGCCCATAAGATCTTACAAGTGAGGTATTTTTGGCCTTCTTTATTCAACTATTTTATAATTTCCGTCCAAAAATGCCACGCTTGCCAAACCTACAACAATAAAATACGATCACACCCTACTCCTCTACACCCTGTGGTATCTGTTGGTCCTTTTGTGAAATGGGGTATCCATTTCATGACATGTCACCCTCACTTGGCCAGGGGGCATGTATACATTATTGTAGTCGTAGATTATTTTACGAAATGGGTCAAGGCGATGCCAACATTCGACAATACCGAAAGGATGACAACATTATTCATAGTCAATCACATCATTGCTCAGTTTGGTGTTCCTCAAGCTATTTTTACTGACTGCGATAGCCACTTTAGAAACTTCATGATGTCCGAACTCACTGAAAAGTTGGGTCTTCTCCATGAAAACTCAACACCCTATTACCCACAAGCCAACGACCAAGTTGAATCAATAAACAAAATCCACATTACCATGCTTCGACGAATGATAGGGATTCACAAAATGAGTTGGCACATGATGTTTTCAGCATTGTGGGCTTACTGGACATCCGTTAAGTTTGCTACCGGTTTTACACCATTCCAGTTAGTCTATGGTCTAGAAGCCATCTTGTCGATTGAATGTGAGATACCCTCCCTAAAACTAGTCGTCGAACTTCTCCCAAATACTTCTGCCAAAGAAGAAAGACTATTGTATCTCATGCAATTAGACGAAACCCATTGTGACACCACCCTAGTTATAGAATCTCAAAAGAAATGCGTCAAAACCCAAAACGATAAACATGTCAAGCCACACGTTTTCTCCAAAGGTGATCTAGTTCTCCTTTACGAACAATATTAGGATATGCTAGGAGCCGAAAAATTTGAAGCTATGTGGCGAGGTCCTTATATTGTTAGGCGAGTTTTGGAGAAAGGAGCTTACGAGTTGGTGGACTATGATGGTATCCCTTTAAGTGAACCCAGAAATGGGTTGTACTTAAAGAAGTACTATGCTTCAGATCACATGTGCATGAGTGCTTGTATTTTATTGTATCATACTTTTTGTATGTTACTTTAGTATGTTTTTTCGTTATTTGGTCTCTTCCCTTGACCGCTTATCTTGCATTGTACTTGGTTTTCATATGTCAAAGTCTTTTCCACCCCACATTGGCTTCGCTGATGACGCTAGCCATAGTACTCAGAACCTTGCTTCTACTGCATGGGAAATTTATGCCCCTACAAACGAACTTATCAGTCTACGAGGTGTGTGCCTCGGTCGTGCGACCAATAATATTGCAGAATATAACACCATCATCAAATTGTTGATTGATTCTATTTCACTTGATATCCGCCTCCAGGTTTTATGACTCGATTTGCAGCTAGTAGTACTACAGTTAAGTAATGTCTATGCTATCTAAAGTCCTACCTTATTACGAGTATATTTACGAATTCGCCTCTTGGAACATTATTTTGATTATATCGAATATCAACACATTCCTAGATGTCTAAATACATTGATTGATGCATCAGATAACTATGTGTTAGACAAACATTTGGGACATTTATAAACCAATCACACATCACATGTATAACACAACACAAAATAAGCCGGTATAATCCCTATATATGTATATAACGATAAAAAGTTTTTACAAAAAGTTTATGTCCAAGGATAAAAATATCAAAATACGAAGCCCATAGCTTCTACAAAATAGCATCACGGATGACGCTCACGATAACACACAATTTCTCAGGCTATCCTATGGAGTAGTCGACTGAGAGACTCGAACAAGCCCACAGTATAGCACTGGTAACGTCTCGGGATCTCCCCAATAGAAATATTCGGGACATCTGTGGTCAACCCCTCTAAGTTTTGTTCCACTGCCTTGTAGTCTTTGGCATCCCATCTCACCACTAGAGCCTCTTATCCTCACCTTTGAATGGGAGACATTCCTAGAGGTTGATACGGCCCCACATCTATGTCATCAAAAATAATTTTTTTGGATTAGTTCTTGGATAAACATAAAAAACATTTCATATGATAAAATTTGCAAAAACATTTAAAAAGAACAAAATGTGTACTTATTACCTAATTCACCCCATTGAGCATCCTCAGGTAGGGCCATATTTGGATTGCCTCGAAAATCCAAACCAACATATGCATAGTCATCGATCATCAGCATCTAGGGCCTCAACCAGTCAAAAAATGAATCATTATACTTGATTATAGGCCTTGGTACGTGTTGATCCATGAGGTTGCACCACCTCAACATCCTCGGATCCTGTGGGGCCAGTAAACCCCAATCAACCTGTAGTTGTAGCAGTGGGATCCTCTCGAGGAAGAATGACACCAAAATTGACCCGTTCCCAAACTGCTTCAAGTCACCGTTTCTGCACTTCGTAAATTGTCTCTTCATACTGTGGAGAACTGCATCCAACCAGTTGAAAACCCGAGGCTTTGTGCACTCTATGGAATATTGGAAGTAACTCTAGAGAGCCATGTGCAGAGCTGCACTTCCAGCCATGCGTGCAATAGTAAACAAGATGGTTCGCAGGGTCAGATCTTGGACCCCCCAAATGGCCACCTTACCCTTGCTTCTCTCTACCTCAGGAACACAATATTGGTGACAATACTTTCTCATAGGGAGTCCACTGCCTCTACCTCCGGTCAAAGTAGAATGGTATCCATGCCGTGATAACCCCGTTAGAAAATAGATATCCTCAATATCTAGTGTCAGCGAATGGACTCCCACGTGAAATAACTGTTGATCCATGTCCCACATATGGACTAGGTATTCTAACAACCTGAGTTGGGCTCTCATGCCCAGAATCCTGAAAAATTTCAATAGCCCACAGTCTCGGAGGGCAGCGACTGTACCCGGGTCATTCCCGACAATGGCATCATCCTCCTCATGTTCTCTTTCTCTCCATTCCAACATCGTGATGGTCAAACACCTGCAAAAGAGCCATGAGAGGGAAGTCAAAAACTTTTTTTAAACTCTTGCATAATTTTTTTTGAGCAAAACCTCATTTTAAAATCTATTTTTTGGCCCCCGCAGGTGGACCTTTTGCACAGTGTAAGATTCTCGCAGGTCCTACATGGCCCACCTGCAAGAATGCTTGGGCGCATGTTCCGACCCTAAAATGGACTCAAAACCCAAAAACTTGCCAATAAAAACAAAAAATAAACCATAGAAAAGTTAGAGAATCAAGAGATTACCTCATTGGTTGAAACCATTTGTCGAATGATCACTTGTGCCTCCCACAATTGAGCAAAGAAATTTGGGGGAAAATGAGGTATGTTGGACAAATTTTTGGGCAAAGTAGCAATGAAATGGTAAAATGTCCTTTTCACCCATATTTATTCACTTTTTACTATTTTTGATTGATTTTTTATATTATTTTTATTGCTTTGTTTATAAAACCTAATACCCTAATAGCCTTGTGAGTGTGGTATTTCGCGGATATAGCAACTTCAAAGTCTGAACGAGGGGGTGCAGGTGTTTTTTTATTTTTGTCACATGTACGACTACTTTTTTAGGGTCTTTTAGAAAAACCCTTGAGCTCAATATTCGTTCATTCTCACGCTCGAAAATATATGAGAACGTAACCGAGTATACATTTTCTCGTCTTTTTGTACTCGTCACGGTAACACAAAAATGACGAACGTAAAGGAGTATCCTTTAAGATCTTTTCACACTCCATAAAAACAAAAATATTGTTGAGCGATATTGTTCTTTTCATGTTGGTTAAAGTATTTGAAGAAAACGTTCAACAGGCGATAGTTTATCACTTTTTTGGTCTCATCGAACTCTTTTACAAAAAAGGAACTGAGCGAGTTCTCTTTAAGTGTTTTTTAGACTCTCAAAACATGAAAACCCCTGAGTTTTCTATCCTTGGAATCATTAAACAAACATCAAAAGACCCGCAATGGGACCGAACCACTCCTTCCTAGGTTTCGTTAAATATACTCCGAGGGACTCATTCAAAGGATGAGCTTACATGAACAAGCATATGTTATCCTCCTCAAGCTTGTGTAAAAATAAAGAGGTACTCTCCAGAAATGGTGGGGGAAATTTTGGGAAAGGGATATGTTTTCGTATTCATATTAATGGTAGTAAGTGTCGCTCTTGAACATGACACCCCCTATTCTTCATTTGAATCTGGGTTGGGAAATCCATTTGTCTCTCGTTCGACTTGTTACAAGGTCATATCTTGGGTCGTCTTTGAGTCAGTTCTGCCAAGTCCTTGGTTGTGTCATTCATATGTTCAAGAGAAGTTCAAACGAGCCCTCTATTGAGTTGGCAATCTACAGTTGTCCATTCTTACTATGTTGGTCTTCCCTGTGTCTGTTTCAACCCTTATTCACACTTTGTTTCACCCTCAAAATATGTTACTTATTTCATGTCATAGATGGGGGATACATCAAGGCCCTCCTGTGATGAGTCTTGTTCCGTCAACTCCAATTCATTATCTGGAAATGAGACTTAGAAATAATTTAGTACCTTGGAACCTGCATGCCTTAATAGCAGGCCTCTTCGCTTTCGACAGGGGTTTCACATCATTGATCCCTGATCGAGAGATTCTGCTGAGTGTTCGACTTCAGCTCATTCATTCACATTCGTTCGGATTGTACTTCGATACCTTAGGAGTCATTGACATCAATGGTGATTTCCCTCACACTTGTTAACGACTTTCATCAATGACCAGTAATCAAGTGGTTTCTACCATGTTCGACTTCAACACATGTAATTGCATGGCTAGATTCGTACTTTTAGGTGATGGGATTGAAGACCTTGGGTCTCATATTTTTTATCCAGGTTGCGATGGAGTATGTATGATTTGTATCAACACATAGATCCACTTTGTATGTCACGTGGCTATGTCATTATTCAAGTCCTCTCACATAGATCCACAGTGTATTCCCGATGGCTATGTAGCATTTTGATGACATGGATCCATGGTGTATGATTGGTGGCCATGACCTACGTTTATGATTCCATTCATTTGTGATCTGAGCATGGGAATGCCTACCTCGGAACTGGTATTATATTCTGCAGATGCTTGGTTATTTACAGGTTTCTGATTAGGTGTGCTCCTTGATTCTAACACACACATGCATTTTACAAAGTATTTCAGCTGTCACAAGTTCTGGCCTCATACTTTGGGGGGAATTCTATTACACATGATTTTATTCACTTTGGTGATGTCTCTACAAGTGATGTATTCAGGCTCCCACAAGGAATTTTTGCCTGAGAAAAGTGACTGCTATCTTCTTCCAAAAAAAATATTTTTAAGATGAGTTCGCAGGCTACCTATGTTATAGGGTGCGGAAAACCTTCATTCTCACAGTCAACCCACACTTAGGGTGCGAACTGTTCGCATTCTGCTCTATAGGTAGGGTGCGGACCTGTTTCAAATCTTGGAAAAGAGAAGAGGTCACGAAGGTTATAGAAGGGAATCTTCTAGAAAATGAGTTGGCATTCGCATGGTTGGCATCCTACTGACTTCTCAAATTTAGTGGGATCATCCTCATCCATTTAACCATCAATCCTTCTCCTACATATTGAAAGGTTTCTCATGGAAAATGTTAAGCAAGATTGAATGAAGAATTGGTGAAATAATTGTGTGGAGAAATTTGCTTGGATAGAATCTTGAAGACTCTATTTGGTCTATCAAGTTGTACTGGATCTTCTTCATACAAACGTAGGGAAAGTGTGTGTGTTGAAACCAATGGTCACTGAAAGGAAGCTTGTGACATCAAGGTGATCTAGTTGTATCTTCTACTTTCATTTAATATAATACAATGACATGTCCCTTTCCCATAAAATCACTCTTATTTTATTGCATAACTCCTTGATCATATGCATAGGTTGACATTGAATATACTTTGCTATCTTCACTTTGGTTGGTTTGTGTTGTCTTGGACCTGATTTTACAAGAACACCAGAACAAAGAGGGAACAACAGAGACCTAAGGAAGCGATATAAAGGTATGTCACTCATTCCTTATTATTATTAGATTCAATGGCTACAACTTAGGTAAAGATTCATGTCCTGTCCTATTTTGTTCTAGATCTAGGTGGATCTAGGGAGATCTGTTAGTCTCTGCACCTACCGATTTATCTGATAACACATAGTTTCCTTTCAGAGGGAGTTGATGTTACTCTTGGTGTTCAAGGATGTATTGTATGTTCTGGGGTTGAAGAAGAATCTCATTTTAGTTTCCTCCATCTAAGATAGGGGGTTTGAGGTGTCCTTAAGAGGGACAAAGGTCCTGATTCACCCTAAGGAGTATAGTATCACTTATGGAAGAGTGACTGGGAAATGAGAGGTGAGCTTGTATAGATTTATTTTTCATCCTTTGTATGCCTTGGCGAGTAGCAATGAAAATAATCAGTTGTGTGAGCTATGGAACCATAAGATGGCTCATTTTCATCATGGAGCTCTGATATCGCTGAGAGATATTTTGACAGGTTTTCCATAGTTTAGTATTCAACACCAAGATGTGTGTAGAGGATGTACTCTTGGGAATTACACCAAGACTGTTTTTCCTAGCAGTGACAGTAGATCATATAGGGTACTATACTTGATACACATAGATGTGTGTGGGCCCATGTCACGAGTTTCCTTGGGTGGTTGGGAGTATTATGTTAATTTCATTGATGACCACTCTAGGAAGACCTGGATATATTTCCTGAAGACCAAGAGTGAGGTATTTAAGAGGTTCCAAGAGTTCAAAGCTCTTGTGGAGAACTAGACAGGAAACAAGATCAAGGTTTTGTGGTCAAACAATGGAGGTGAGCATATCTCCATGGAGTTTGTATATTTCTATACCCAATAGGGTTTCATAAGGAATTTGTTCGTTCCTTACAACCCACAACATAATGGGGTTGTAGAGAGGAATAATAGGGACATAGTTGGTGCAGTGAGGCTGAATCAACATGATTAGGTACTGCCATTCTACTTATGGGTAGAGGCTTGTAGTATTGCATTATATCTGTAGAACAAGAATCCCCATAGGCTTTGGGGAGGAACACTCCTAAGGAGGAATTCAATGGGAGTAGACTTGATGCTGAGAACCTACACATATTTGGGTCTCTAATGTTCTCTCATGTCCCCTCGGAGAATAGAACAAAGGTATATCCCACAACAGAGAAGGGGATTCTAGTTGGATACTGAGAGGTCTCTAATTCCTACCAGATCTACCTTTCAACATAGAGGAGAGTGGTGGTGAGGAGAGATGTTAGATTCAAGGAGGATAGAGCTTTAGGGAGATCTCTTGAGTCACTACAAAACATCCCTATGATTTTCTCCCTTTGTTTCTCCCTTTTTTGATTCCAAAGATTGTTTTAGTGTATTTTCTCTAATTCTTTGAAAAATTCGGCGTTATTTATCAGGATGGCATTATTTCTGGTGTTTTTTGCACCAACCAAAACATGTAGGTGCTAAATTAGGTGCTAATAGCACCATAATTAACGTTGGATGTGACTAAATAGTTAATTAGTTGAGGTTTTGGGGGTTAAGTGGATAGGGGATTTGAGGATTATGGGATTTAGGGGTTTGGGGTATAAGGATTAAGGGTTAAGGGATTAGGGGTTAGGGTTTAATGGATTAAGGGTCAAGAGATAAGGGATTTGGTGTTTGCAGGTTATGTAGTTTAATGGTTAATGGCTTAGAGATTATGGGATAAGGGGTTAATGTTTAAGTGCTTAGGGAATAGGGGTTTGTTGACTAAGGGATTACATATTAGGGTTTAAGTGTTTAAGGGTCGATGTCTTAGGGGTTAGGGGATTTAGGGATTTTTTGTTAAGGTATTAGTGATTAACTAAGGTTGAGGGATTAAGGGTTTAGGGATTAGGGATTAAGGATTTAAGGGTCAATGCAGGCTTAGGGGTTAGGGGATTTAGGGATATGTCATAACTCTCTTGAAATTTCATGTAACGTATTCCAACATTCCCATCATCAATGTCATCCACCGATGCCACACAATGAGCAGTGAATGGGGCCAACATTGAAATTTATTCAAAATATTCCTGTATGCATTGAAATTTGACATGGTTATACTAGACACATGCCTTGATGGTATGCGGGGGTTTCAAGAATCAAGGATTCATCATGTCCCCACAAAATCGTTGACGTCATCCACATTTGCATCAATGTTCATAATGCAGTCTCATTATCATCATTATTCATTCACATATACATAATGTTTGTTGAAACTCTCTTGAAATTTCATGGTCTCCATTGCATTGGAAGTAGAATTGTTTTTCCTATAGGAAATGGAGGTTAATGTTGATGCGTCAAATTTGTTTCTCACTTTCTCAAATGTGAAATACTTGGACTATGTAAGGGACTAACTTGATTTTACAATGTAGAATATTTATATAGCCTTGTGTATGTGTGTTGAGTCATTTGATCATTGGGTTGTTCAAAAGGATCTAGTTTATTTAACTTATGATCAATGTCAATTCCAGGAACCAACGAAGTTGTGATTTTCTCAAGCAAAGGAGGCTTGTAATGCTATAAGAGCTCAACATTTAAATTAGATTTTTTATTTTTTTAGTAATATAAATGTCACGAGTAATAGGAATTATGTTAATGATATTAATATAGGTTGTTAGTAATGATAGCATACCAAGTGATTGTGTTGCATCACACTAGGTTCCCTAGATATGGATGGAAAGGAAAGGAAAGGGAATGCATGGAAAGGAAAGGAAATGGAATGCATGGCATGGAAAGGGAAGGCAAGGGAATGCATGAAAAACAAAGGAATTGCAAGGCAAGTCATGGTAAGGCACGACAACGCATGGCAAGGCAAGAAACAACATGGCATGTCAAGGTAAGGCAATGCATGGAAATACATGAAAAGGCATGGCATTTCAAGGAAATACCATGTCAATGGAAGGCATGTCAAGGCAAGCCATGACATGTGTTGGGTACTTTTAGCCTCACTTTTCCTTATTTTCCCATATTTAAACCATTCCCATTCTTCATTCCATCGCCATTTTTACATCTAAATGTAAATAAGTTTCTTTTGTCATTTCTTTTATTTCTTTAAATTTAGACAAAGGTTAGACATTAAAGATAATTTTTTAAGAGAAAGTATAGGAAGTTGTAACTTTTCGTAATATATCCGTGATTTATATACTTGCATGATAGCTGGGAGAATTCTGATACATGTGGCATGATCCTTGATGTCCATGGATGGAAAAATACCTATTCTCTTCCAGAAAGAGGCTTGACATGTGTGAAGTCAACGTTGGTCAAAATTAGCCACTTATGCACAAAAATCCTCTATTTTTGGAAAGAATCAGGGCATATTTGGGATTTATTGGGATTTCATCTAATTTTGTGGATCATGAGGATGGATTTGATTCTCCTACAGTAAATAATGGATCTTAGGAGTAATTATAGTATTTATAGTTACATAATTTTTGTATAAATACCCCAATACATGGATGGAAAGACATCTCTATTTTTCATTTATAAAAGTCCAGACTTGGAGATTTTGGATCAAACCTGTGTAAATTTCATCAATGTTCATCATGCAGTGTCATTGAGGTTTAATTTATTAAATTTTCACCTAACTCTAGGTGATTACAATCTTTTATTTTGTTTGATTATTTTATGTTTAGTTCTTAATAAAACATAATAATAAAATTGTGCCCAACATTAAAATGCAAACAATATAAAAATAATGAAGTTAACAAAGTTGCTTATTCAAATCATTGTGATATATGTGCATTAATATTTTATTAACTTTTGTGTCTTCATGAACATATGTTGATAAAATGAATGGAAGAAGCATCCAAGTAATCCTATTTTTTTCTGTCAACAATTCATACCATATCTTGAACACTTTAAGGATATTGCAATAGGTAATTTGTATTGACACAAATAATATTGAACCATTTCTAACTTTAGGCCATAAGAATCATCATTTTTTAAACATGGATTACAAATAATTATGACAATTTATAAGTCTTGGTCATTAACATCATTGTTTGCAACAATGCCATCTAATGTATCATTGTTAATGTTCAAATGATCTTTCAAGTAGTTAATATTATCATCATCCTCATCTGACCTACAACATCTTCATTGTAACAACCCTAGTAGAGTATATACTTAGGGATTATTAAGTAAAAGATTTATTAGGTAATTCATTTTTCCTACCATGTTAATAACTAAACAAAGATTGATCTAATGATATTAATTAAGTAGTTATTAATTAATTAAAGGTTATAATTTTGATTAATTAATTAATTAAATAAATACCTATTACATTTAATAACATGAGTATTAAATTTAAAAGATTAATAAGTTATATTGTTTAAATTGAGAAGGTTACATACACAGAAAGGGATAACATATTAATTACGAGAGGATAAAATAATAAAGGAAAGGATAAGGGGAATTAACTAGGGTAGGTAAGGAATTAAATGCATGAGGCGGTGAAGGAAGGATATGGAGGCGGAGGAGATTTATGAAGTGGGGTATCATTCGACGGGAGATTTTGGGGGGAGGGATTTTTGGGGCTCTCTTGGATTTGCAGAGGGGAGTTGAGTTTGGGAGTGGGAAGGTTTAGTACAGAGGCACTGGTTTGCTGGAGGTTTTGGGCACGGGGGCCAGGATATCCATATGATATCCTAGAGCTAGGTAGTTGTCCTAGTTGGCAGGGAGGATAGTAGGTTTGGGCAGTGTTGTTCAGTGCATCAGAAAGCAAGAAGGCAACAGCAAGGCAGCAAGGCAAATTAGCATCAGACCCAGGTATTTAAATTGTGCATTTGTTTTATTTTTCTATAAAATTTTATTATTTGTTGATAAATCTACATGCGAATGTTCTCAATTAAAGGAATTTTTGAATTTTACTATTTTACTCAATATAAAGGAATTATTGAATTTTACTGTTATGTTGTAGAATTGATTGATGTTAATTAAATTGGCCACTACAGATGGTATCAGAGCCCTGGTTCAAAATCTGGAACCGAGGGCCTACCTACCTACCCATAGTAACCTAAGCATATCTTCACGAACTCTCTTATAAGAAATTTAAAAGAAAAGATGAAAATAATCTTAACAGACAGTTTAGGGATACTCAGTACTTCCTATCTATTGTAATGTATCAAGTACTTAGTTTAATATTTATTAGATAGTTCATGACTTTTACCTGAGTAGAGAAAAGGGCCAAGCATTTGTTTTTCTCCAACAACCAATGATCGGATGGATTGTATAAACAATTTGGAAACCCTATATATCTCCTATTTTCATTGATCTAGAGCCTAACGTAGACCTTAAATTAGAGATCATAAACACTATGCAAAGCCTTCCCATTGTGTAATTGTCTATGAGTTATACATGAATATACTATTTATCTATAATGATACTATTCAGTTTCATAAACAGTTATATACCTTGTAAGAACAATGAAATCCATTCTTGTAGCTTCCCATTTTAACATACTCCCTCTGCATCATAAGGCGGGTCTTAACAGTGTCAATGGGAGCAGAAACAATGGTTCCCATCATCCCTGTTGTTGTACTTTCACTACATAGAATCTTACATTACAGGTGTATTATATTAGTAGACAATGGATAAATGTTACAGTGCTAAGTTATGTCAACTCCATAGTAAAAATAAAAATAAAAAAATACAACCTTTATACACTCAACATGCTAAATGCATTGATATTGAGAAGAGATTGTAATAAATAGACAACTCGAAACATCAGATAAAACACATACTAAATGTGGATAAATTCAAATGCCAACTTCAGCCCAAGGACAACAACCATACCTGAGATGTAGAAAGAACCCTTCTTCAAGAGATGTCCATCGCATTAGAGCCTGTGATTATAAATTTATGCCGAACCAAGTTCAGGTAGCTATTCGGGTCTCAAAGGCTTTGGAATAGACCCCATTGCACTTATTAGAGATAATTCAGAATGGAAATTACTTGCAGGTTAGGAATAAAATAGCCCATATTTATAATACTGTGCACTGAATATCTCAAAGAAACACATTGAAAGGTGCATATGTGAAAGAAACATTTTTTTATGACAATATAAAAACCTGCTTGGATTCGTCATATGTTGCTAACTGCAATGTTGTTAATGCAACGACTCTTTCCATTGCTGGTCCCACCCCCTTCCAGAGACCTGCAACTCCCTCTGTAGAAACAATCTCACGCATTTTGTAAACTGGTCCTCTACTTCCAGATCCATTTTTCATTTGCAAGCGAACCTTCAAAACCTCTATAGGATTTGTCAGTGCAGTAGCAAAGGAGTTGGATATTGCTCCTGATGCAAGTTTTTTCATTATATTTGTGCACCCAAAAGCTGAATCACTGACATACTTGAATGGTTCATATAAGCCTATCCACAATCCATCGTAAACAATAGACCTTACAAGAGCAGGCATTAGGCCCGAGTATAATGTGTGAGGTTCTTCGCACTTCACCAATTGAACAAACATCTTCATGATTCTTGTGAGTAAAGTTCACTGACCAATGGATTCCATCTGTAGGCGCACTTTGACAACATCTGTGTTGCATGATAAATTTCCCAGTGATTTCAATAAATGATGAATAAATAATAGGAAAATAAAGGTTTTAGAAGACAAACAATAATTAGTCAGGTCCATGGTCACAACAACCATTTAAAAAAAAATGCATCCAACCCACTATACTGCTGAGGACTAAATATAAAAGTAATACCTAAGTAACTCCCACCCACGGAAGTGCCGAAGAATTTTACCTCAAGGAGACGAAAAAAAAAAAATCTGCGGCAGTGAACTCCATTGGGACCTCCAAGGTTGTAAATTAGCAGACAAAATAAATGTTGATTGTGCAGTACAAATATTTCTTAAGGATTTTATTTTGGAAAAGGCATACAGTTGTTCCTTGTACTTAAAACTCATGAATTTATTCAAAGAAAAGGTGTGAGAGAGAAGGAAACAGTCAGCGACGATGAAAAGGAAAAACCGAAGTTGATTTTCAGAAGAGGGTAAGGCTCCAAACCTTTGGAAAAAGAGAAACCACCATACATGTTTAGAAAAGGGTATAATTCCAAAACTTTGTACACCACTGTTCACGCAGACGTATTTGCAACGACTTTTTTTTACACGTTGCACTCTACAGAGAATCAGAGTCGAGTCTGGAATGTTGTGCGCGTTTGAAAAAAAATATATAATCGATCCAAGCCTTGGTCCTAGAAATACTTAACTTCTGTGCTTTCTTTAATACTTCACACAAATGTAGCCTGCAGAACAAAGTTTTTACATGTCAGAATCACAACCAGATTTACATGGAATTAACCACGCACACAGTTAGCTTGTTACTTGTCCATCTTCTGAATTACAAGAACAAACTACCACACTGGTTAGAAACCTCTTTCCATGGGCTTTGAAGTTTAATGTTTAAACACAACCTTTCATAAGCAGGAAATAACAAGTAAAACTGGTAAGATGATAAACAACTACTTGGGAAACTATAGCAACATAACATTTCATCCTTGAAAGGATAACATATTGGTAAGTAGATCAATGCAAAAGAATAGGATCAAAATCGTAACCAAACAACCACCAATGCCAAGAGCAGAGGAAAGAGGCAAGAGGCGGCAGAGGAAAGAGGTGAACTTAGGTTTTTGGTACTGAGAGCCGAGGCCGAGCACGTGGGCCTCATGCCAGAAGCCTGACCTTAAAGGCTGCCAGCTAATGCCACATATATTTTTTTTATATATTAATGTTTAGTTTTAATAATTGATTTAAAAGTATTAATACGCCTTTTGAATAATTAAATTATCATTTTTTTATATATATTAAATTTTTTTAGTTTTGATAAATTATTTAAAAGTATTAATACCATTACGTAAATTTAATTTAAATTAAATTAATTACCTTATATTAAATTAAATTAAAACTCATAATTATTTAAATTATTTAAATTTAATAATATATGCTAATCTTAATATGAAAAAAAAATAAATTAAATTGACTCCATGGGTTTTGAACCCGCGACCACCCACTACCTAAGCCTTAAGGAACAACCAAACACCAACGCACCATGTATGTGCCTTGAAAAAAAAAATGTATGTGTGTTGATTAAGGTGATTGAAGCTTAGGATTAAGTTTAGTCTAGATTATTAGTTTTTAATAAACTAGCACAGCCGCAAAGTGGTTGGCAGCTGGTTAACGCCGAAAGGTACATAGTGCTGGTGAATGTCGAAACGTTGCTGACAGTTGTGGACAATTATTTAGATGCCACGGTTTAATCCTATTTAATCATTTAAATGTGGTAATTAATTATCCTTACAGAAAATTGTTTTTAATGTGATTAGGTAAATGTTAAAAAGTAAACATGTTAACGGATGCCTTGATAAATGTAAGAAATTTATGAACAATAAATCAGACCCATTGATTTTGGAGGACGACTAAGAATATGCCAGCATCTTCAATGCATAACCATCAGATAATTGTTTAAGGTTAAATAAGATTAAAAGATCATTAATTGTGCCCATTGTCAATAGGTGTACACCTTTAGGCGTAAATTAATAAAGATAAGGTCGAAAATCACTTTAATCAAGTTGTAAGAAAAAAGTTAAAAGGGCTTAGACTAGGACAAGCGGGAAGGAGGCAACATATGCACTAGGAGAGTAAGCATAGGAAGTGGTGAGTATGGCACAAGGCTAGCGTAGCTACAGGGAAAGGGAACCAATAATTGTTTTTCATAGGGGTGAAGAAATCAAGCTTAGACTCTTAATACTAACCCTAACCTAGCCAATCCCCTAATGGAGTAATGTCTGTTTACAGACAAGTAAAGAAAACTTACGCCTAACCCTGTTTCTATTTTGAGTAGCACCAATTTGAAACATCCTAGAACTCACCCTGACAACTTGGGTTGATGCAAGTCAAAGCATATAGGATGGTCAGGACTCGAGGGAGTTGAGGCAGGGGAGCGTCGTCGCAAGAACCACCAACACCACCAACGCCACCACCACCATCGCTTGAACTAGCCCTCATACTGCGCTCGTTGGAAGCCATTAATGAGACTTTAAAGGGGTGACAACCGACAGGGACTGAAGTGGAACCCCCATCATCTGGAACGGGTAATCCAGAAGCGTCAAGGGATTCAGGGGGAGGACCTCCACCTGAAGTAATCACGTGAGAATTGCAGAAGATCAAACTTCCGAAGTTTGTTGGGGGTCACGCCAGTGAACGCGCAGAAGCATGGTTGGATGGCATGACAAGGTGTTTTGCCTTAAGGGACTATACGTCCAACTCAAAGGCAAAGATCACAATTTTTCAGTTAAGAGACAACGCCTTGAACTGGTGGGGAAACTTGGAAAGACAACTGCACCTTACCCCAGACACAATATCTAGGGAACTTTTCGAGGAGAGGTTCCAAAGGAAATATCTACCTGCATACTACGAGGAACAACAGGTAGGGGCATTTCATGCCTTAGTACATGGAAACAGAACTGTAGAAGAATATGAGATCAGATTTATGGAACTGGTCAAATATGTTTCATATATGGATAATGATCAACGACAAACAGAGCGCCTTGTCTATGGATTAAACCCTAAGATAAGAGCTATGGTGCGAATGTGGAAACCGTCTTCAGTAGTGGAGGCGGTGGAAAATGCGCGTTACGCGGAAGAACACATGAACTTAACCGAGGGTACAAGACCAACATTTTCGCATCGCCCTGGATTCATAGGAAAGGCCTCGAGGACATTTCCTAGGGGAGGGGGCTCAAGGCCACCTCCATATGGTAACAGAGTCATTCCAAGGACAGTAGATGTAGGGATTTCAATGGTAGCGAGTGCAACATCTCGTTCATCACCAACGGTGCAGACAGTTCCACGACCGTCTCAGGGAACAACGAGTCGAGGCAGGGGTTCTAGGGGAAGGAACTCATTTCAGAGACAGTCACATAAAAGTACACAGGTTCAATCTCGTGTTACCTATTAGGGGTGCGGAGGACCCCATTACCAGCGTGACTGCCCAGAGTTACAATCAGGGTTTGTGCATAGAGAAGGAAAGGCACCGATGGGGAGAGCAAGTAGCAACCACCAAATTTACGCAGCAATTAATAATCGCCAGGACGAACATCAATCCATGGTGGTGGAGTCATTAGGTACGCTAAATCATATCAATGTTAAGATTTTGTTTGATTCTAGTGTGACAGATAGTTTCATTTCACCCTCTGCATTAGAAAAGAGTGGGTTGGCAGCCTACGAGCATGATGACTTTATACTAGTCGAGATGGCTTCGGGGGAAAAACAAGTGGTAGGACCTAGTGTTGATAATGGTATAGTAGACCTGGGAGTGTGTACTACCAATTTGAAGGTATACGTCATTGCTCCCAGAGCATATGACCTAATCATTGGAATGGATTGGTTAGTAGCTCACCGAGCTTTGGTAGATTGTTTCACAAAGAGGGTGCTTTGTGTCGATGATGAAGGAAGACCAGTAGAGATCCAGGGTGTACAGAGAAAAGTGTCATTACGCTTTATATCCACTATGAAGGTTAAGCGATACTTGAGACAAGGGTGTCGACTTTATGTAGTGGAAGCAGTGAATGAAAGGAAGGGCCCTAATTGAATCAATACCTGGTATTGTCAGAATTTCAGGATGTTTTTCCGAACGAGTTACCAGGGTTAGCACCTGAGAGGGAGCTTGATTTTACTATTGAGCTAAAACCTAGTGCAGAACCAATCTCCAAGACTCTGTATCAGATGACAGCGTTGGAACTTTGTGAATTCCAAATGCAGTTGAAAGAGTTACTGGACTTAGGGCTAATAAGGCCCAGTGTCTCACCCTAGGGTGCGTTGGTAATTTTTTTAAAGAAGAAGGACGGATCCTTACAACTGTGTATAGACTACAGGGACTTGAACGGGGATACAGTGAAAAATAGGTACCCAATGCCACGAATATATGACCTGTTTGATCGGATGAAAGGTGCAACGGTATTCTCAAATATTTATTTGCGATCAGGGTATCATTAGTTAAGGATTATGGAAGGTGATATCCCGAAAACTGCCTTTCAAACTCGGTTCAGACATTACGAGTTTGTTGTAGTACCTTTCGGATTGACCAATGTGCCAACAGTATTCATGAGACTCATGAACATCGTATTCTAGAAGTACTTAGACCATTTTGTACAAGTATTTCTAGATGACATCCTCATCTATTCCAAGAATGAAAGAGAACATGAGGAACACTTGCGGATAGTGTTGTCCTGCCTTAGAGAGAACAAATTGTATGGGAAGCTGTCGAAGTGTTCCTTCTTCCAGAAAGAGATCCACTATTTAGGTCATATCATTTCCGGTGAAGGAATCTCTGTGGACCCAGAAAAGGTAAAGGCCATTATGGAATGGCCAGTGCCGAAAAATTCCCATGAGGTGAGAAGCTTCATGGGGCTAGCAGGTTATTACCAGAGATTTGTAGAAGGATTCTCAAAAATAGAGAAACCCATCACCACCTTGCAGAGTAAGGGGGTCAGGTATGAATGGACAGTAGAGTGTGATAGTGCATTCATTGAGCTCAAGAGGTTACTAACTAGTGTGTCGATTCTACAAGTGCCGGATATGGAAAAGGACTTCACGGTCTGCACGGATGCCTCAAAGCAAGGGTTGGGGGGCGTGCTAATGCAGGATGGAGGAGTGATAGCCTATGCGTCAAGGAAGTTTAAGAAACACGAAGAGTTATACGCGACTCATGATTTAGAGTTGGCAGCTGTAATGCTACCTCTGAAAATTTGGAGGCACTATCTTGTGGGGCGAAACTTTGAGCTCAAAATGGACCATCAAAGATTAAAATATCTCTTCACTCAAAGAGATCTGAATGTTAGGCAAAGGTGATGGAGTGAGTTTATGAGTGAGTACAATTTTGGTATTTCATACATAAAGGGGAAGGAAAATGTGGTCGCAGATGCCTTGAGTAGGATACCACGTATCTTCTCCTTCGTAACCTTAAAGGTCAATCTGAGGGAACATGTGTTGACACAAATCCCAAAAGATAGTTGGTATTTAAAGGTTACTTCAAACCTCTAGAGTGGGAGGCAGTTAGATCCAAAGTATGAAGGATATAGTCTGGAAATAGATGGATTGTTAAGATATCGGGGAAGGATGTACATCCCTGAGAATGGGGATATTCGAAGCATCATATTGAAGGAAGCCCATAGAGCACTTTATTGTGTGCATCCAGGTGTGAAGAAGATGTACGCATATATAAGGAAGCTCTTCTTCTAGGTAGGCATGAAGCGCGATGTAGTCCATTTCGTCGCCAAATGCCTATGGTTTCAACAAGTGAAAGTCGACCACCATCACCCGACAGGCCTCCTACAACCACATTATGTCCCTATGTCCAAGTGGGAAGTCATCTCTATGGATTTTGTTGTAGGGTTGCCGCTCACGTCTCATAGACACAATGACATTCTTGTGATAGTGGATAAGTTAACCAAGAGTGCTCATTTCATTCTGGTTAGAGACACTTACGATGTCACTGATGTGGCACGTGTGTTTGTAAGCGAGGTTATGTGTTTGCACAGGATACCTAAGAAGATCATTTTAGATAGGGATTCTAGATTTACTTCTAGGTTTTGGACACGTTTACAGTCAACATTGGGGACTCAGTTGAACTTAAGCACAACTTATCATCCTAAAACGAATGGGCAAACTGAGAGAGTAAATCAAGTCATGGAAGACATGCTCAGGATGTATGTAATGGATAATCAAAACCAGTGGGAGAAGTACCTACCTCTGGTAGAGTTTGCCTACAATAACAGTTATCATAGCTCCATTGGAATGCCACCCTACGAATATTTGTATGGGAGGCCATGAAGAACGCCATTGAGTTGGGATAGACTAGAAGACTAAGTAACAGTTGGGTCAGAATTGATTCAAGAAATGGATGAACAGGTGATTCAGTTTAGGCAAAGACTAAAGGAAGCACAGGATAGGCAGAAAAGCTATGCAGATGCACACAGGACCGACCGAAGTTATGAAGTGGGAGACCAGGTTTTCATTCGTATCAGGCCTAATAAGAGTACCATATGGTTTAGGAAGGGGAAAAAGTTGTCACCTAGATTTATAGGACCATTTAGGATCCAAGAGAAAATTGGACCCATTGCATATCATCTCGTACTGCCACCCCACTTGCATAAAACTCATAATGTATTTCATGTATCTATTTTATGTCATTATGTTGCTAATGAATCACATAAACTAAATGGAAGGAATTGTAGGTATCGGACATGGGAACCCTCACAGTAGAACCGTTACGCATATTGGACCATAGAGTCCGACAGCTCAGGAACCGTCTGGTAGACCAAGTTAAGGTCCAGTGGGACAAGTATAGTCCAGGATCTGCTACTTGGGAAGACGCTGAGACAATACGGCGAGACTATCCCTCACTATTTTGACCACCTCGAGAACATGATTCTCGGAGGTGGGGTGTATGTAACACCACATTTTGACTTAGACAGCCAAGATTACCTGAGGCCTATATACTTTATTTTCTAGTCACAGTGAAACTATTAAGCGATACACTTAAACTTTAAAATTTATGAACTTTTATGAATGTTTAAATGTTATTGATGATGATGTATGTAATGCGATCTATTAGGTGAATGTAAATTTTATGAATGTTTAAATGTTATTAATGATAATGTATATGATGCGACATATTGTGAGAATGTGAATTTAATGAATGTTTAAATGCTATTAAGATGATGTTGGATATGATGCAATCTATTTTGGGTAAATGATAATCTTATGAATGGGTGTCGAAATTGAATTATGGGATATTATGAGATCTATTTCTAACTAGAAAACTTTGATGTTAATTTATCAGTACAGGGAGACCAAATTGAAATAATGATAGTATGCAATTACATGATGATAATGCATAGAAATGTACAAGTTTGTGTTACAAACTAATCTGCAGGTTATGGGCTATGAAATAGCCAAGGAATAATGATGATGCAAGTGTATATCATGACCACTAACCGAGAAACATTATGGTATGAATATTGTATGTGAAATTATATTGGTTTGGATGCATTGCTATGATATGTGGACCAGCGCATGATTTCAGGTGATGACACTGCCCAAAACCGAATAAACGATGACAAAACCTCCAACAACACGGTGCCATTGTATATTCCATTGTAGGGTGTGGACCCTAGTCCTGTTAGGAGGGGTGGAGGCATTTCCCACCGTGTATCCTCCATTGTAGGGTGTGGACCCTAGTTATGATTAGGAGGGGTGGAGGAATTTCCCACCATGTATCCTCCGAAGCCTGAAGTCATGGGAGGACGGTGTTAGTTCACGCTCCCCAAGATGTGTGATGATGACTGTCAGATGCCTGCTAGGGAATCTTGATCGAGATAGCGACACTTCCGCTTACGGGTTCTGTTTGGAGTTAGGTCAATATATTTGATGCTCCAAGATAGTCTAGTAGAGGAAGGATAGGAATGGAGATGGAAGTAGGTTAGGGAGGAAGGATGAGTAGTGATAGTTTATAAGGTATGGAGATCTGTCTTGTGATGGAATTTAATGTTTTCCCTTCAAAAAAAAAATAAAAAAATAAGAGAAATGTGTATATATGAATATTCATAATTTCGTAACTAAACCACAATTGTTTAAAATAACATTGTTGAACCGGATAATAGTAATTAAAGGATTTCTCAAACAATTGATTGGTGTGTTGTCTTTTATAAAATACTAGTCTTGCTGATTGGATTTGATGCATGCATAAATTACTAAAGGATGATAGTTTGATTATTAATACATGCACGCGAATTGTATGTACTAGCTACACATGCATTTCTTGTACATATACACTAGTATGTATGAGTTTTCTTGACATACTTACTGATAATGTCGGTTACTTGTTATGAATGTCTGAACCAAGTTTCTTTTCCTTTGTACCATAAGACACCTTAACTTCGGGACGAAGTTTCCTGAAGGGTGGGTGTATGTAACAACCCTACTAGAATATATACTTAGGGATTATTAAGTAAAAGATTTATTAGGTAATTCATTTTGCCTACCATGTTAATAACTAAACAAAGATTGATCTAATGATATTAATTAAGTAGTTATTAATTAATTAAAGGTTATAATTTTGATTAATTAATTAATTAATTAATTAATTAAATATTACATTTAATAACATGAGTATTAAATTTAAAAGATTAATAAGTTATATTGTTTAAATTGAAAAGGTTATGTACACAGAAAGGGATAACATATTAATTACGAGAGGATAAAATAATAAAGGAAAGGATAAGGGGAATTAAATAGGTTAGGTAAGGAAGTAAATGCATGAGGCAGTGAAGGAAGGATATGGAGGCAGAGGAGGTTTACGAACTGGGGTATCATTCGACGGGAGATTTTGGGGGGAGGGATTTTTGGGGCTCTCTTGGATTTGCAGAGGGGAGTTGAGTTCGGGAGTGGGAAGGTTTAGTACAGAGGCACTGGTTTGCTGGAGGTTTTGGGCACGGGGGCTAGGATATCCATATGATATCCTAGAGCTAGGTAGTTGTCCTAGTTGGCAGGGAGGATAGTAGGTTTGGGAAGTGTTGGTCAGTGCATCAGGAAGAAAGAAGGCAACATCAAGGAAACAAGGCGAATTAGCATCAGACCCAGGTATTTAGATTGTGCATTTGTTTTATTTTGCTATAAAATTTTATTATTTGTTGATAAATCAACATGTGAATGTGCTCAATTAAAGGAATTTTTGAATTTTACTATTTTACTCAATATAAAGGAATTATTGAATTTTACTGTTATGTTGTAGAATTGATTGATGTTAATTAAATTGGCCACTACATTCATCATCATTGAAATTTGATTGTATACCATCCATATTGTTACCAAATGTATTTGGATCATCATTTTCTATACCATCCATATTGTTGTCTTCCATAACATCATCTAACTCTGGATTGTTTTATTCTAGTGTCTGAACATAACCATCGTCAACATCATCATGGATGCCAATTTCTTCTATGTTCTCTAATCCCTCTCTCTCATTTTGTTGGCCATCATTTCTTTTATCAGTATCCATTAATGCATCATCAAATACATGCCTTAATCTTGGATCATAATGTATGAAAAACATCCATTTCAAGTACAAAATATCTTCATAGAAAAATACCTACACATGAATGAGTACATACATATATTAAACATATGTTATAATAATTTTATTGATTAATAAAGACATGTATATATTCAAAACGAACAATGTTTTAATAGATTATTGATCACTACCACTTCTTGTTTGAGTTAAAGGAATACTTGCTCACAATGAATTGGCAGAACCTAAGGCTCCTTATCCTACAATAGGAACCTCGAAGAATCTATAGAAAAAAATCCACTATCGGTATCATGTCTTTGTTTCCTCTCAAATGATTCATACCATCTACACTTAAAAATACAACATTTAAAAGAGCAGTAACCCAACCCGATAATTTCTTGTATTTTCCCAACATATTGTAGATTTCCTTTAGTAATATTCTTATCTTTTGAGCTTGATCGAATAGATTTCTTGAAGTCAACCATGATGCCAAAATCAAAGGATCGTCTCTTTACATCTACATGTTTTACACGATAATGTCAACCATATTCCCACATTGTTGGATATTTCCTTTCTTGTGAAAGATCATTTATTTCCGTTAAAACAAATATAATGAAAAATATTAATATAGTTAATAGTGTCAAAACTGTAAGGGAACAACATTTTGTAAAATTCCAACTGTACCTTTCTTTCACATCCTCTAGACATGTTGATTTGATCTTCTTTTATGTTTGAATATATACCTACATATTCTATTTGATTTTGAATTTGTTTAGTAGCCCATTCTAGTGTGCAATCTTTTCCCCATTCCCCTTTCTGATCAGTAGGAAATGGGGTATTCCTTGGGTTCAATCTCTTACATTGTCTCCTTGCTTCTAACACTTATTCTCTCTTTTAATCATACAAATCAATCCATTTGTTCATAAATTCAATGTTTTACATAATGAACTTGTCGAGTATAACACTTTTGTCTACACCTATTACATGTCAACATGTTTATTTCAAACTCCAAAGTCCATTTTGTTAATTTGACAAATAAATTACAGAGTAAATTAATGATTGTAATAAAAAATACCACAATGATAATGAGTTACTAAATTCTACTTGAACACCATTAGATTGTGTTTTTTCTCCATCAATAATATTTGATGCTTGTTCTTCATCCCAGAAGCGTGGCCCATCTTCGAAATCCTTACCAAGGAATTCACATAGGAAGAAAAATTATTCATTCAATACATACCCTTCAACCATGAAACCCTCTAGATGTGTCTTTTGTTGGACATCTCTTTTTATAATTTTCATATACCTCTCAAAGAAAAACATCCACCTCATTGATATGACACCTGCCAAGTCAATGTCATCGACTAGGTGTATAAGTAAATGGACTTGTAGGGAGCTCCTTCTCAAATACACCTACAATTTCTTCAATTTCCTTCTTCCATTTTTGCACTTCACATTCGTGAATCTCCTTGGATGTCACCCACCTAATATAAGAATAGTAAATTAGTATGAACCTTTAGGAAAAATATAAAATGAAATACAATATCTCTATGTCTCTCACACATAAACATTCCATACCACATACCTTGCAAATGTTGACAATTGACTTATGGCATTCCTCAAGTCAACGGTAAGACATGAATCCCCCCTAATTTCCAATGGCATGATATACTGTCAAACACATTTATGAAATGTCATTAGTTATTTTTTTCACACAATAGAATATCAAAATATATTTAGTACCTAATCAATTTTACCAATAAAATTTAAATTATGATATATAATATCTTCATAAAATTATGAAAATCATGTTCTTTAAATCATGTGATATGTCCATCAACTATAAAATATTTAACCAATGATGACCCATAGCTAGTAGGTGTCCTTATTGAATGTAGGACATTTTTTAGTTGGTCTAGCTCTTTGTTTTTCAAAATCCATGGAGCGAATCTGCATATGTTTCATTTTCCCTATTTGGCCACAAATATTTTCTATCAAATTTGGTATGCGAAAGAGCAATATCTCTCCTCGAAGACAAGGTGTCCTTATCATTTCCTGATATATGTTGAAATATTAAATCTAGGACATTTTTCAAGATGTTCATAGGATCTAATATGTGAGATATTAATAGATCCTTCCAGTAAGGGAGCTCATAAAATATTGATTTCCTTTTCATCCCTTCTAGCATCATAATTACAACTTGTTCTGGTTCTTCAATAGAATAACCCCCATAAAAAAAACCTGCCAAGCTTTCAATTCAACATCATCATACTTCTTAATCCAATTAGCTGGACCCATAATCATGGGAGGGCCTCTATTTTCAACTTTTCCATCAAATTGATTCTTATGGTAGTTTCTAAACCTATGATCTGGTAGTAGAAAAACCATGTTGCTTGCATAAATAAATTTATGTAGATATTTAGAATATTGCCCTTGAAATTGTTCTACAGATATTGGACATGAAAATATCCCCTTTGTTTCAAGACCTGCAATTCAATAAGTAAGGTTAATACCATTAAAATAATAGTATACAACTAAGTATGAAATTTGGGATGAAAATAAATTATTAGTGCAAATACGTAAATATTTTTATCTTACCGAAACAAACACCAAGTCCTGGGAAATCATGAATATTCAAACATAACACACCATACAACATGAAGGACCTTTTTGATGGAGGAAATGATAAGTCATACATTCTTATTCCTTTCCATATCAGTTTCATCTCATCAATAAAAGACACAAGATAAACATCCATGTTTTTAATTTGATTTTTTCCTGGAACAATGAGAGTCAACATAAGGTTTTCCTTTATAACACTCATCCATGGTGGAATATTGTATCCTATCAATCCGACTAGAAAAACACTATAATTTGAGCTCATGAAAGAGAATGGGAACACTCCATAAATTGCAAGACCAAACCTGATTCTATGGGGTTCATCTTTGAATTTTCTTGGCCATTTTTCCTCTATGTGTTTCAATGCTTTGGAGTCGGTTGAAATTCACGTGAATCCATATTTACTCCTATTATTTTCATGCCATTCCATCAATAGTGCAAGTGACTTGTAATGAAACATTCGTTGAAGTCTAGGTATAATTGGCATGTGGCATAAAACCTTCTTTGGAACTGTAGGACCTTGTACATTTGTACAATATCTCTTCTCTTTGTTGGAAATACTGAGAGGGTGGGGTGAATCAACATTGCCCCTTTTCAACAATTAGAATTTAATTTGATATTTTATTATTTACCACAACAGATAAATAATAGAATTGTATTTAAAATCAATTATAAATATATAATTAACAAAAATTACAAGGTTTTATAAATAAATAGTGAAGGAAACCAATCCTTTTTAGAGCACCAACTCTAGGAGACACCAATCTCCTTCTTCAAGGTACCAACCCTAGGAAGCATCAACTCCCTTGTCTTTAGTGCACCAACTCTGGGAAGCAACAACTCCCTTATCTTTAGGGCACCAAACCTAGGAAGCACCAACTCCCTTGTCTTTAGGGAACTGACCCTAGGAAGCACCAACTCTCTTATCCTTAGGGCACCAACCATAGGAAGAATCATCTCCCTTGTATTTAGGGAACCAAACATAGGAAGAACCAACTCCCTTGTATTTAGGGAACTAACCCTAGGAAGCACCAACTCCCTTATCTTTAGGGAAACAACCCTAGGAAGCACCAATTCCCTTATATTTACTTAGTAAAGGATATGAATCCTTTCGTGCTCCTCCCTTCCACCCTCACTACATAAGAATCATCAGTTCTTCTTCTTGGACTCTGATTCTATTTTAAGATTCTGATATGGACTGCAGATACACTTTATTCTCACCACTCTTCCTTGTTTATATAATGGTCGAACTGGTGTGAGCTATGAAGTATTGTGTCCCTTTGTTTGGACCATCACACCTCTTCATTTTAAATTAACAATAATCTCTATTATTATTCAAACATTATTGTGAAGAATTTTTTATTTAGTGAGAGTGCTTTTCATAAATCGATCACAGGTATGGATCGATTTATTTTAACTCGATTCCACGTCTCTGCAAATATTGCAGAAATTGAATTATGCAGAGGCACTTACTTCAAACCATTCACATGTGACCATATGCATAAACCACAGGCTTATTAAATTAAGTGATGTTCCCAGCACTACATGGATTTATGTGTTCATAACTAGTGATCGGGGGCTGGAACCTAGTCCTACGAACTTCGGGCTTTGGGTATTTTCTCTCTCATTCAATCTTCTGGAGTTTCAATTCCCCGAAGTAGTTACCTCTCATAAGGATTGATCTAATGGTTAACATGATTCCCATAACCAAATAAATGGTCTACCTTTGTTCCTTACACTATCCTTCCACTGCTTAATCCAATGACTATGAATTAATCAAAGATTGAGATAAATGACCACTATTTACTTCTAGATTTCAGGGTTCGGAGGTCTAGGTAATTGTTGTTCCAATTTCCACTATAGTTGGTCAGCGTCGAAGTGGTCAACATGGGAGTTCTTACGTCATCTTTCCACTATGTTTTGATCTATCTATTATGTGAGAATCTAGAGGATCTTAGATTAATGGTTATCACTGACTTCATCCTTCAATGCTTCAGGTAGTTGTTGGTTTCCCCCGAAGAAAAAACTCTCGGAGTGACGTAACTTGATGGTGTCACTTCTGACTTGGCACTGGTTGAGTGGCTACCACGTGTCACCTAGATTCATGACTTACGTAACCTAAAGTGACAACTGGACCTAGACACTTGTCACTATTTGATTATTCCACGTGTCCTTGTTGATGTGGTATTCTTGAAATGTATCTCTTGATGTAGCACATGTCCTGCTCCTAGTCATAGGTTCATATGAATCCTTGATCCAACGACTATGATCAACTTTTAGATCAATGGTACAAATTTATTTCGGCCTTCGAGACTTCGGGCCTTTACAATCATTCAACTTTTCAGAGTGCATTTCGTCGAAGTAGGTTGAATGGTCGATATTTGTTCTTTTGTAGATGGACGATCGGATATTACTTCGGACCTTCGTCTCTCTGGGACTCTGGGTTACTAAATATATGAGGTAGTTCAATCCCTCTGGAGTGGTTACTTACAGAATAAGTCATGATACTATGATGACTGCTTGCTTTTAGTTGTTTAGTACACTTTACACTATCCTTCCACTGCGCTTGATCTAAGGGTCATGATTCATCCTATAGTATATCAACAATTAGGGATGATTACAGAGTCCCAACTACCACAATGTTTAAAACCATCGTCGAGTTTCGCAATGGAAACTGCTCGTTAGTAGTGGAACCAATGCCAACCATTGATCTTGTAGAATCTACAGATCGATGGTCTAGGAAGATTGTGGAGGTTAAACATGCACATATGTTAGTTTTTCCTCTGATCTCTACAATTTCCCTCTATAACACCCCCTCCATTACGACAACATATAGTGGTTACAAATAGAGAATATATATATATATATATATATATATATATATATATATATATATATATATATATATATTTGAAACAACGTTAGGGAAAGTGAAATGCATCACAACATAATTTAATAAACAAAATAAATCTCATCATAATCGAACTGAAAGAAACATCACTATTATTCAACAACCATATCACATGAAGATAGCATAAGGAAACTACCCACCCAACCTATCCTGCAACATTAGGACCTCTAAGAGACATAAGCAATGCTCAAGTCCAGGATTCATCCGATTGATTTTGACCACTTAAGGTATCATGAATAGATCCTATTCTCAGGAACAAGGATGTATCTAAATCCCAATAATTTAATCATACACCGTTATTCAAGACTAGAATCATCAACATACTTAATCATCAATTTATCATATTACAAATAATAATCTACTCTACTTAATAAATATTTCAAGCAATGCTTAAGTGTAATTTCAAATAAGAAAATAATACATAAAGATTAATAACAACCCCATTAGCATAAGTATGATATTAGGAGTGGGAAGAGATCTAATTCAATCTTCATTAGTATCTTATCAAGTCAGGCTTAGTCCAGGTCAAGCATCAAATAAATTTTTTGCCATTTGCAATAAATACAAATTCTATGTAACTCAACCATGTACCTTACTAACATGATATATATTAATTAAGAATTCATAGGTACTTCGGATCCTAGTTACACTTCCAATCATAAAATCCCCTAAGAAGACTTAATGTCTTCCTTAAGCACCACATATGCAATCCAATACCACTTTAAGTATCCTCTTTAACTATAAGAAATCAATCATGATTAACAATTAATAATAAGTCTACTGCTTGCATATCCATTTAAAATAACAAATAGGTTCAATCATAACAAGAAATATGGAAAGATTCCAAGACTACCTTACAATTCCATTCAAAGAAACTATAATAAGTTCAACCCATAATTTAAGAATTAGATAAGATAAATTATATGCTATCTTGCACATCCATATATAAGGATAATTAAAGAATATCATTTTTTATTAAAAAATAAAATTAAGAACCCAATGTTGACTTATAAATCCAATTAAAAGAACTAAAGGAAGACCCGACAATAATATAAGAATCCAACATCAAATTACAATTCCATTCAAGTTATTAAGGAAAACCAAATCTTATTTCAACCATACACAAGAATGCAATTGCTATTTTAAAAAATCATTAAAGGAGTTAAGGGAAGACCACCGTAATTAGTAAATGATAGAAGTCAACCACCCTACGTATCCATTTAAGAATTAATATAACCATGTCTTATTAAACCATAAATTAAACACTCACATGCTAACTTCTAATCCTATCAGCACAGGGGAAGAGCCAGGGTTCAATGCTTCAACAATGCACCAACAAAAGCCTAACTATCGGCCCTTTCGGCAACACCTGTGAAGTAGATGAAGTCTCACTTGAGGTAGAGGCAGGGGTGGTTGCAGGACTCCATTGTCTACAACCTTAGATGGGACACAGATCTGTGATTACAATACTCTAACAAAGAACTTATCAGATCTCATTCATTAGTACTTAACCTTTGTCTATAGCATAGATAAACCCTAATTACAGTGCAACACAGTATTTAACAAGCTTTAGCACATTTAAGCACTTGGCATAAATAAATAGATCAGATCTTGCATTCATTCGCATTACTGAGCACTAAGCTATTATATCAGATGCTTCTAACATTCATAAAGATAACAAAACTAAGAATAAATCACATCGAAGGCATAACACAATAATCAAGATGCACAAAGCAGCCATAACATGAGATATACATGGTTCACCCCCAGCCTGGGGCTACGTCCACCAACTCTTCATCTTCTTTATTATCTTTTGTCAATCATCTACATGCATAGAGACATAAGGTCCTACTCCGCATAGGACAGAAGATCTATGGACACCTCACCAAATCCTCCTTCCCCGAGCTAAGTAACAACACAAAGCCTTTACACAATCTCTTACAGTCACTTTCACTTAGCCTTGCAAGTTTCACATAGTATGCACAAAGCATGTAAAACTATCGCTTGCACTTAGCACATCATAACACAAATGCCTATATTGTCTTCTCTTACATTGCCTAGACATCTATTTATACATTACAAAATGGGCCTAAACATGGGTAAAATCATGCGCTGACATCCCCATACCTGTTACATAAGCCCAAAACCAAAAATTCCCTAAAAAGGGGCCTATATTCCATGATCTCATCTTCGACTTGCGCTCCGCCTTTGATATCCTGTCGAAGTCCCAAAATAGGTCAAACCTAACCAAGGATATCCAAAACTTGGTCAAGGGCCAATAGGCCCCCAACACTCACTTGTGACTCATCCCGAGTCACTCTGATCTGTGTAGCTCTGCTTCAAAATCCTCAATCCTAGCTCGAGTTGCTTTGACCTCCTGTTGCGCCAAGGACTCCTTCTCAGTGAACTCTTGAAGAACTGCCTCGTTAACAGGTCCCTCTAAGCGCTATTCAATTGAATTAACTACTTATTACAACTCTTCTCCTCATCCTTCAATCTCCTCAAATAGTTAGCAAGCTGCATCCTGGATTGGATGGAGCCTTTGAGTCACTTCCATGACTTTTCTCTGTATGGTATGGACCTACTATTGAGAAATGCACTGTTCCTGAGATATTTTCATTCTTTCAACTATTGATAGGAGATTCAACTGCGCCTGTACTATCACTTCTTGCTGCTTTGCCTCCTAGATATGTGACTCCAGTGTCTTCAATTCATGGTCTTCAGTAAGTTGCTCATAAGTCTGTGCACTTATAATTCTAAGCTAGTGACATTCCAAAGCTAATTCTCTGATCTAGTCAACTATGCTCCGAGCAGTGGCTTCTCTTTGGTCTCGCATGTCCTGCAGAGTACTCGGTACTGTTTGTAGCTCTAGATCTGCTATTCTCTGTTGAAGTTGTTGGATGGCTTCAATAAGCTGTGCTACTTGATGGTCCACTGGGTCTTCCTCTATTTTCTCTAAGCCCGTCATAGAGAAAATTGCTCTGCTGACTGCTTCTTTTCCTCCAACCTACTCCACAAGCAGTTTTTATTTCTCGTGTTGGATCTACACCTTTTCCTCTTGAAACGTTTCTTAGAGGGAAACCTTCTCCTGCTGCGCAACCCCGTGTTTCTCTATTACTTCCTCTTGTGCTTGCTTCAGGGCCACTGTGGCCTATTTTGTTTCTTCCTGTGCATGATGAAGCTGGGATTCAATCACATCGTCTAGTATGCATATTTGGGTAGGCTCATCTCCCAAATCTGTTTCTTCTGATGGAGGGGGCGCAATGGACAATACGTGGCTGGAGTAAAGGGACTGCTATACCCCTCACATTTTTGCTTCAATTTTCTCATACATGGTCCCTTACTTAGCTTCATTTCTTTGTAAAATATCTCTTGAGGCATATGATACAGTTGTGATGATGAAGTCAAAGTCATTGAGTGTGAACACAGTCTGCAGCTTGGTCTTACTAGATTTTGACTTCTTCCGCAATGTGGGTTTCATGGGATAAACCTTTCTTTTGTGAGATGGCTCTACGTCTGCTGGGGGATTATATGGCAGTGTTACTTTGCCTTGCTTTTGCTGATATTATTTTCCATTTTTCTCTTATTTATCTACTTCTTCATCACCTCCTACCATAGGTGAGCCTAAAACAGTTTCTTCTGATGCACTGCTCAGCTACTGGACTTCTTTTGTATTCTTACTTATGTTAGTTCTAGGTGTATCATTCCCTTCACAAGTGATCATCGGGCTTTCGATTAGTTCAAGATCAGATAGTTCTGTGGGGCCAATAGGGATAAGGATATTTGCAGGCCACTCCTTAGTTATTTCTTCTAATTCCTCTTCTGTGAGTTTGTAATAAATTTGTAGTACTTCTTTATGTTTGTCTCCATGCACAATGATGTATATAAAATGTCTGTCTGCGTGAAACTTAAAAAATGGCCCGAACCTGTGCAGGGTGTTTGGTGTTATATGAGGGACATCCTCAATGTCCCTCTTTAACTACAGGTAGTAGGTGTGGAACACTGCGTTTGATTTCCATTGTTTTCCCATATCACTTGAATACCACAACAAAGTGAACTTCACAACTAAGGGTTCATATGGCTCTAGTTCAGGTAAGGTCACACCTTCCAACATCTCCCAAGCTATGAATGCAATGAGGATCATCGTCCAACTAAAATGGAACTCATAGCCCTGATCCTAATCTTCATGGCAGTCTTGGTCTAACTAGTTCACTAAGTACTTTGCCTAGTTCATCTGTAGCCCCTCCACACATTTCCCTACGAGGTCAACAACAAACCCTGCGACCTACATGGGTCTGTTCTTCTGGACTAGCTTACCAACAATTAGCTGGCAAGCAAGGTGCACTATGCCATTCTGGATGGAGGCTAACTTGTAGCCTCACTTCCCCTTCTCTACATCACCATATGTATCTTTAATATTCTATGCCAAGGCAGGGTCTGCAGCCTTCCCTGGGTACAAGTCTTGCGGGTCTGGTCCCTGCATGCTCAATCTGGTGATCCAATGGATCAACACTAGATCGATGGTGATGTGTCTGTCTAGCCACAAATAACCACCATGGAAGCTCAACATTAGGATATTAATGCACAGGTTAACCTCCTGGTGCCTTCCAAAATGGGGTAGTTTCATTACGTTCAGGATGGTGGACTGCACGAGGTCCATAGTTTGTGATTGGGGGATTATCCTCGACTTCTTCCCCTTCGTCCTAGTCAAATACATGTGAGGAGTGAGCATGATGAATTTATTGCGATCCCCTAGGTTAAAGTCATTGATATTTAGTGTCACAATCTTATCTGGCTGAGGCTTGCCTGTGCGTATCCCCTTCAGGAGGTACGTAGTAAACAAAGTGTAGTCGAAGTCCTTGGGGACAGTGTCATGATTCACCTCACTGACAAGAGGTAGGATGTAGTCGGTCGATATGGAAGGGATTAACTTTACATTTTCCAAATCATCTCGATATTTGTTTCTTTTCTCATTTGCAGCTTAGGATGGTCCAGATCCGCGAGAATTCGATGGGGAGGCTTGCACTCCTCGCATCTATGAAGCTTGAACTCCTATGGACATCACTCTCTCTACCATTAGATCGATTAAAATTTACTCTACTAACTTTTCCATAGCGTTGAGCTCGTTCGACATGCACGCTCGAGATCGGATATCTCAGGTTGATGAACAATTTCTTAATGCAATAGAATGGATGGCAAGGTCTCAATAAGCACAAAATAGTAACAATGAGTTCGCTTGTTGGCTTGAATACAATTCGTGAAAGTGTGCTTGGTGCAACAATTGACGAGATAAGTAAACAACGATATAACAAATCCTTCCAACGGACAATAAGCCTTCATCAATGTGTTTATGTCCATTACAACACGGTCCCAACGGTCTCATGGGTAGGTTTCTGATCATAACTGAGGTTCTAATCATTCAGGAATGTCAATATAATGGTTATAATGACTCTAACAGTCGTATCTATCTGCCATGGTGAAGTGCCAATCTAAGTTGCTCTGATATTTCGACGAAGTTTGAATTCTAGAGACCTTCCTTCTGCGAAGTCTTCTCTGGAACTTCCTATAATTTATCCAACTTTTCCTTCTTCTTGCCGAGCTTTCTATCCTTCTTCCCTATGATCTATGTTACTGGGTTCCTCTTCCCATTCTGATTCTTATCCCCTCTTGGCATAGTAACTTCACGCTATTGATGGTCTTTCGTAAGGTCCAAGGCCAATACTTCTTCTCTGTCTGGGGTAGGCGCTCTATTCTCTTGTATAGGTAGGTGTTTCTGGTATGGTTGTGTTATTTCAACTTCAACAACTAGATTTATAGTCCTTAGTAGCTTCGATTGATTTTCTTGTTCTTCTAGTAAGTTGGATATTCTATTAGCCATGAAGTCTCTTAGTTCTTGATTTTTTTGTTCTAGAGCTTCCTCTTCTTGTTTTCTTCGGATCTGATCTTTCTCAATCTAGGGTTTTACTAGTAACATAGAAAATGGGGCGATGTTCTCAATAAATTTAACAACCTCAAATTCTTCTTTTGTCAAAGTTCCATGAGCACTCATAGATGTCTGGGTAATTCTTCCACATAGGGTTATCAACATTTCTCTAAATAATTCTATTCCTCCCAATGAGGGAATCATAGTAGGATTTCCTAAAATATCCCAAGTTCTTTCTATCATGACATTCACTTGTGTTTCCTCATCCAGAAAACTATCTATGTCGAAGTATCCTATTCTTTCTTCTATGCATTCTTTGTCTTTTACAATCTCTGATAGATTGATGTCTCTATGATCATTCATGGTTTCTTTTATTTCTAACAATACAGTCTCTGATCCTTTCTGGGGTTCTACCATAGTCTTAATTTCTGAGTCTTTCTCATGTTTATCTTGTTCCCTATTCATTCTTTCAAGTTTAGCAATCATTCTAGGGAAATCCAGAACTTCATGGTCCATAGCTTTACAACAAAGACAACTAGGTCGTCTATCATGTAAATCCTTAATAATATGGTCTGGTCTTCTACAATTTTAACAAAGGGATAATCCTCTCTTTATCTTAAATGATCCTCAACCTTTCTTGTACTGTGCACTAGGATCATAGTAACTAACCTAGAGAAAATTATTCTTAGGCGCCTGCAATCATTTGTTAGTCCAAACATTCTTTCTATGCATAGGAATAACATATCTTTCATTATTTCTATCAGATCTACTCATATCAAATATTCTTTCTTCTAATTGTGCTCTAGTTTTCAGACTAGGTATCAAACATACCTAGATCCATACTTTTGAAACAAAACTTTCCACTTATCTTACCTTTGTCAAAGCAGAAATCTTTCTGATCTTACCTCTTTAAATAAAAAAATTCACTGATCTTACCTCTATCAGAGAACAAATCTTTCAGATCTTACCTTTTTTCTTCAGATCTGCCTCCTTTATTAGCAGAGAACTTCGTAAATCAAGTAGAACATTGTGCACTAAAGCAACAGATCTATGCACAAATATTTTTTTCTTTTCCTCAGTTCCCAGCAATCACAGTTTCAGGTCCCAGCAACAGAACCATTTGTTGGCACGAGGGAAAACCTAGGGTTCAACGCTTCAACAACGCACCAAAAAAACCCTAACTATTGGCCCTTTCAACAACACCTGCAAAGTCGATGAAGTCTCACCCGAGGTAGAGGCAGGGGTGGTTGCAGGACTCCAGTGTCTGTAACCTTAGCTAGGACATAGATCTATGATTACAATACTCTAAAAAAGAACTTAGAAAATGTAATTCATTAGTACTTAACCTTTTTCTACAACACAGATAAACCCTAATTACAGCGCAACATAGTATTCAACAAGATTCAACACATTTAAGAACCTAGCATAAAGAAACAAATCAGATATGGCATTCATTCGCATTACTGAGCACTAAGCTATTACATCAGATTATTCTAACATTCATAAAGATAACAACACTAAGAATAAATCACATCAAAGGCACAACGCAATAATCAATATGCACAATACAACCATAACACAGGATATATGTGGTTCACCTCCACCCTGGGGCTACGTCCACCAACTCTTCATCTTCTTTATTATCTTTTGTCAGTCATATCCATGCACAAAGCCATAAGGTCCTAATATTCATAGGACAAGAGATCTACATGCACCTCGCCAAATCCTCCTTCCTTGATCTAGGTTACAACACAAAGCCTTTATACAATCTCTTACAGTCACTTGCATTTAGCCTTGCAAGTTTCACACAATATGCACAAAGCATGTACAACTATCGCTTGCACTTAGCACATCATCAGACAAATGCCTGTATTGTCTCCTCTTACATCACCTAGACATCTATTTATAAATTACAAAATGGGACTAAACATGGGTAAACCCATGGGCCGACATCCCCATGCCCATTACATAAGCCCAAAAAGCAAAAATCCCTAAAATGGGGCCGATATTCCACGATGTCTGCTTCGAATTGCACTCCACCTTCAATAGCCTGTCGAAGTCCAAAAATAGGTCAAAACTGACCAAGGATCTCCAAAACATGGTCAAGGGCCAACAAATTTGTTTAAAATTTTAGGAAGACAAATCTTAATTGACCATAAATAAATAATGTTCAGAGGCTAAATCACATATTGATAGTAAGGAACAAGAAGGAGTTCTAGAATCTATCCCAAACCCTAATTCAGTGTGTAGAAAAATACAAAATTCATTACAGACCTCAATCCATCCCTCCATCTGACACTTAATATGGTACTCCATATGACACTTAATCTGGTCCTCTATCTGACACTTGGTCTAGTCCTCTATCCGACACTTAATTTCTGATAACTTAAATTAATTTTAAGTGCAACAGAAATGATTTTTATTAATTGTATAGCTGAGAGGAAGGGACAATAATTTGATTCAGGGTCTGTCAAGAATTGGCAGCGACATGTAAGAGGTGAGGGAATGTGTATACGTCCAACCAATCAAACAAATCAAAACTCACCCTTCTTGGTTTTAATTCTACGAATGTTACCACTGTTTTAAAACGAGGAAAATCAATACAAAAAAAGTTAACTGGAAATGGGAAAACCAAACACGAATAGGTTAAGTGGTGCTGTAATTTCAAGAGAGATTTTTTTCATACGAAATGTAATTTGACACCTGATCCAAGCCTCAATCTAACCCTTGATCCGACCCTTGATCCAGAGCTTGAAACGACAAAAAATTATGATAAATTCAAATTTAAAATTTTAGGCAGTGTATAGATTTCGGAAATAGTTAAACATGAAGAAAGGGACAATAAATAAACACATAGGTACTTAGGAAGGTCAAACCATTGTTGCAGCCCCAAAATCATTCCACGAACGATAAAACTTCAAAATTAAAATTCAGAAAAATGGAAATACACAGAACAAAAATCGCTTAATTAAATTATGGGATGTTTTCTATAAGACAACAAAGGAATTCCAAAACTACATATTTGAAATCATTGATAGAAATAACTAAATAACAATTTTAGAAACATCTATAGGTATGTGCAACATAAAGCCCCAATTCTGTTTCCATAAAATCATCAAACAAAAATCTTAAAATTTTAATCATTCAAGTGAAAATCGCCCATAAGACCCTACATGACAGTAAATACAAATTTACAATACACCTAAAATGAGCCAAGAGAATTCTATTGGGTTTGTAATTTAAGCTATGAATCAACCTCCCTTCGAAATTGGTGAATGGAAAGGGATAAGATTGAAAGTCAACACAAGGCAAAGACAACATAGGTTCCCAATAGAGCATTGACAACTCTAAGATGGTTGCATAAATTTCCAAATCATTACAAAGGAAAAGATACGTTGAGATCTTAGGATTTAAACAATCATAACCAAAATCCCTTTTTCCAACAACAATTAAATTACTCATGCAGAAATAAACTAAGGAATTTTAGGATAGTAAGAAACAAAATTAATGGAAGTTCATTATATAGGAAATCATTACTCAGAAATTGCCAAAACCCAAACCTATATAAAAAGACATTCTCTTGAATACATGATCCATTCCCCAGCCTAAATTCACAACTATAGAGACTGATAATTTAAATTAGAAATCTGATATGTCGAACAATGGCAGCGATCAAGAAATTCACACTTTGTTTTGCATATATCAACTAACATCCATTGTTCCTTTGAGAACTTAAAAAGACATTAATTATCAATTTTTCTTCTAGATCTAAACCAATAATGAACTTCCCAATTCAAACTTAGAATTACAACAAAATTTAGGTTGGATTTCTAATGCTCTTATTGTACAATAAAATCTTAATGCAAATACAAATCTGAAATGAAATTACCGTAACCGAAGACGAAGAAATCTGAAGATGTTCTTTAGAAAATGATGCTTCGTACTTTCTCCCTCTTTCTAATCATTGAGACTTCACCGGTACCTCCTGACCAACACTAGGGGTACTCTTCTTCCCCCTTAGCCCCCCAAGCTACAAAGGATATGAGCACACACAAAACAAAAAATTACTCTAGCTCTGAGATTTCCTCACACGGTAGATCCACCACTCTCTCTCAAGTTGTGTATCCCAACTCTCACAAGTAAAACAATAAAAAAAATTGTAACATAAATTTACCAATAACCAGTGTCCTCCCTTTTCCCTCTAGACCATTTTCTTTATAGGATTTTCCTTAATGACACATCCCCATTGCACAATTAATTCACTTTTTAATTAAATAAATTAGAATTATTTCCCCCTTACACTTGCCACCCTCTCCTCAAGTCGCATAAGAAATTCCACATTTTATTTAATTAAAGTCAATTTCCCTCACCCTTCCTAAAATAGCTCCTTAAATCACTCCTACTTGTCTCTTTATTCCTCATATTCCCATTTGATGACTAACACCTTACCAAATCTGAGTTGAGTTAAAATAGGATTCTTCTCCTAGTTAACTAGTGGTAGCTAGACTTTAGATTGCTTTCTATGCATACACATTCTTTTATGTTTATGTCTTTCTTATTTTAAAAACCACCATTTATATTTTCTTTCACACATGTGCCCTATATCAAATATATAAATATATTTAATCTTTTCTTAATTCTTAAATTGATTTACCTCATCCCCTTATTATTTAATTTATAGTTTAGTTTGTCTTCTTACCAACTTAGACTTAGGATTAATTTTTGAATAGGCTTAGACTTTCATTTGGGGATTTATAAGTAATCATTTCAATCCTTAATTAATTGATTAAATCTGACAATGCTTAAATATTTTAGAAGGTTTAATTATTCTCTCATGGTTTTCTAGGCCACCTAGATTCATTGACTCAATTTTTATTTACGCAACGTTACCTTCAAGACACACTCTGTGCTCCAAGGGTGCCACTCGCCTTTGACTAGTTTTGGTAGTTGTCCAACCCTTGGATTCAAGACTCCATTCAGGCGACCTTGTGAGAGACTAAGGGCTTCTAAAGAATAAGGACTTTTCCTTATTGCACACCCTTTATAAATCTTTGTGAGCGACTGTCTCAATCTTCCCTCACGAGATCGTGGATATCTCGAACTAGGTAATCATTAACCTACAATTCAATCCACGATGAGAGTGCTAGTAGGCTGTTTCAGGGACTCTCCCACACCTCTCCCTCAATGTATGATTTTCGGTGCTTGTGTCCTTTAATCCTTATGTGATCTAGATTAGAAATCATTCATTAGCGTGCATCCATTGATGAAACATTGTCGATGATACATATACAAAATCATACTATAATCAATCATATGTCACATATCCATAAATGAAATAATCAAACCAATACAATCCACTCCCTGATTCAATCCGGAGTCCAAGGAGGTCCATTGATTCAATCAACATATATGGTCAGTCATGTGTCTTGCACACTTAGGTAAAATCATCAATAACATTTGTCAATACATATATCCAGTAACAATAAATCACAACCCTTCACATCATCATGTAAAATCCATAGCTGAAACAAATAACATTGTACTATAACCAAATCACTTTCATGCAAGTGTCCTCAAAGAATAATTCGACAACATGTGCTCAATAGAGAGGGGTGTTACATACACTTCCTATTGTTTTAAACTTCACCCTGAAATTTTACAGTATACAAAATGCAGTAAATAAAATTATATGACAAGATCTATATGTCTAATCTATAGAAAAAGTAAGGAAACTATTGACGCACATCACATGCGTCCTCCCAGGTAGCCAAGTGTGGACTATAATCATCCCACTAGACCTTGATCCGATTGAATATTCAATGTTGTAGCTGTCAAATGTGATGGTCGATAATGCGGGTTTTCTCCGCCATGAGAGAACACTCGTCCGACACCTAAAAATAACTCATGTCCAAACATGTGTGTAGGATCACTAATACAATGTCTCAATCAGATACATGGAATACATCATCCATATGACTCAAAGAATCAGGAAAGGATAATCGATAAGCCACTAGTCCTTTCCTTTCCACAAACTTATTGAACTCTTTTGTGGTCTATCTGCAAGAAAAATTTGTCCCCGATTTCATAATGGTGATCAACGTGATGTGTATCAACATAACTCTTATGTCGATCATGCACTTCCTTAATCCTCTATCTTAATGATTTCATTTGTCCTTCTATTTATTATATCACTTCCAGTCCTACCAGGACCTTATCCTCAAGTTGATCCCAAACTCAACGACGTCCAACATGATCGCCCATAAATAAACTCAAAGATTCCATTTTAGTCATACTCTAGTAACTGTTACGGTATGAAAAATCTATCAATGGAAATAAGTCTTTCTAGCGTTTCTGTTGGTCCATTACATACATACTCAACATATATTCCAAGATTTGGTTCGTTCTTTCTCTCTTCCCATCTGTCTCAGGGCGATATGATGTAGTAAAGTTCAATTGTGTTCCCAAAGCCTCTTAGAAACTAGTCCAAAATCATCATGTAAACACCAATCCTTGATTGGATATGATCCTTTTTGGTACACCATGTAACCTTACAATATCATTGACAAGACTCTATCTATGTCTGGTGCTTGATATGTCATATGTATAGGAATAAAATGTGCACTCTTTGTTAGAGTTTCAACTACCATGAAAATTGAGTCATGCCTCCTTATCATCAGTGGTAATACGACTATAATGTCTATCAAAATGACCTCCCATTTCGATTCCGGAATGAGGTGTGGTTGTATTAATCCTACTATATGTCTATGTTTATCTTTCACTTGCTGACATTCTAGACATCATGCCACATAACTAACTATGTATTCTTTCCTTCCCTTCCAGGAGAATTAAGGCTTAAGGTTTTCCTTCATCTTCATGACTCCCAAATGAGCCATTTACACTGCTCGGTGCACTTCACTCAAGATCAAAATTCTTAATTCGTCATTAGGTGATACACAAATTCTATTTTTATACCTCAACAATCCGTCATTGTCCAATGTATAACCTTCAAAATTCAGTACCATCATGGTATCTTGTCCAATATTTTCCTTAACCTCTTTATACCAGTCATCATCGATCTATATAGTTAGAATATTTTCTCGAAGATTCTTCTGAAGAAGTATTGTTGATAATATATATGGCGTCCAACTCAATGCATTTGTCACTCTATTCACTGTGCCTTTTATATAAGTAATATCTAAGTCATATTCACTAAGTAATTCTGACCAACGGCTCTGGCATGCGTTCAAGTCACTCTGCGTAAATATGTGCTGCAATCCACAATGAACTGTCTTTAATTCAAAATTTCATCTAATTAGATAGTGTCTCCAAACTCTCAAGGCATATACAATTGCCAATAACTCCAAGTCATGTGTTGCATAGTTCTCCTCATGCTTTCTCAATTTCCTTGAAATGTAAGTGATAAATCGACCGTCTTGCATCAAAAATCCACCTAAACCTTCCTTGGATGCGTCCATGAATACCAATAAATCCTTGTCCATGTTGAGGAATTTTAGTATCGATTTTGTATTCAACAAATCCTCGAGCCTTTGAAATGTCACGCATTTCTTGGTCCATAAAAACTTCTTTCTTTTCTTTTGTATTTCCATGATCTGATTTGCTATCTTCGAAAAACGTTCGATGAACTATCAGTAATATCCTACTAAACCCATAAAGATGCGTACTTCTTGTACATTTTTCGGTGAAGGACATTCCATAATAGACTTTACTTTCATTGGATCCATTGTGATTCCATCACCTAATATAACATGACCCAAGTAATGAATCTTTGGTTGGTAAAAAGAGCATTTCGATGGTTTCTCATATAATTTGTTTTCTCGTAAACACTATAGTACTAAGCATAAATGTTTGTCATGTTCTTTTGTCATCTGATAATATATCAGTATGTCATCAATGAATACTTGAACAAACTTGTCCAAGTATTTGTGGAACACCCCATTCATCAAACTCATGAATACCCCTAAGGCGTTTTTCAGTCTGAATGGTAGAACGATAAACTCATAGTGTCCAAACCTCGTCTTGAATGTGATCTTAGGAATATCTTCCTCTTTAATTCGTAACTTGTGATATCCTGATCTCAAGTCGATATTTGAACATGTCATCACTCCTTTCATTTGATCTAACAAATCATCTATTCTTGGAAACATATATTGGTTCTTGATCGTCGCCTTGTTCAATTGATAGTAGTCAATACAGAGTCTCCATGACCCATCCTTATTTATTATGAAAATAACAGGTGCACCCTGTTGGTTGTGGAGCCTGATTATCTTCTTCATTCATAGGCATTTTGTTTTTGGCCATGTTTATAACTTATGAATATTGTACACCCCATAAGTATGTACACTCTTCCACGTGAGGGAGTGAAGAGGGGGGTTACCCCCTCTGCGGGGTTTGGGGGAAAGTGGGCCCTCGGTGGGGGTTCAGGGGAGAATCCCCCAAAGGAAAAATTGCCTTGTAAATGTATGTTGTAATTTCATTGTAAATATGGAACGTTCATTATAAGATCGCAGATCTGACGGTAGAAGTTATTTTAGGGTTTTTTTCCCTAGAAGGAAACCCTCTTTTGTGAGGGTAATGTATTGCGGCTTTGTATGATTGGGAATATTGTATTCTGACACCATATACTATGAGAGAAAGAAGAGGAAGTTACAACAGGTTTATTGTAGATTGTATCCCTTCATATGCTGGATAATAATAAAGGAAGGACCTGGCAATTTCTCTGGTGGACGTAGCCCACACTACGTGAACCACATAAATATGTGTCTCTATTGTATTGTGTATCTTCTGTGTTTTTTTCCACATTTGTTTTATTTTATTGCTCCATGGTCCTATTTTTCTAACAACTGGTATCAAAGTGAAAGGTAACTCACAGGAAAAGAGGGTTCCTAGTTCAAGTGGGAGAAATGGCGGAAGATAAAAAGTTTAGGGTCACGAAATTTAACGGCCAAAACTACCAGTTATGTAATATGTAGATGGAAGATTATTTATATTAGAAGGATCTATTCCTACCGTTGGGCAGAGTAGCAAAGAAGCCAACAACCATGAAGGATGAAGAATGGGAGATTCTTGACAGAAAGGCTCTAGGAACGATACGACTGAGCTGGGCAGCGTTGGTGGCCTTCAATATTTCGAAAGAAAATACAACAAAGGATTTGATGGATGCATTGGCTAAATTGTATGAAAAACACTCGACATCCAATAAGGTATTTCTAATGAAGATATTATTTAATATGGATATTTCAGAAGGTGGGTCTTTTGCAGATCACTTAAATGAATTTAATACGGTTACTAATCAACTAAGTTCTATAAAAGTGGACTTTGATGATGAGGTCAGGGCTCTTATAATCTTGTTCTCATTTCCATAAAGCTGGAACAACTTGGTCATGGATGTAGGTAACTCTGTCTCTAGTTAAAATACTTTAAAATTTGATGATGTTGTTGGTGTTATCCTTAGTGAGAAAATGCGACGGAAAATCACAGGTGAGACATCAGGTAACGCATTGAACATGGAGAAAATGGGAAGACAAAAGGATAGAGGAAAGGGTCCAGGGAACCGCGGGAATTCAAGGATGTGCAGATCCAAATCCAGAATTGGAAAGATAGAGTGTTGGAATTGTGGGAAGAAAGGACATCTGGAGAAAGACTATATAGCTCCAAAGAAACAAAGAGATGGACAACAAGAGGGAAATTAGGAAGCAAATGTGACATGTGATGTGTTACAAGATGCTTTGATTTTTTCTGTAGATAATATTTCTGAGTCTTCGGTAGTAGATTCAGGGGCTTCATTTCATGACACACCTCATAGGAAACATTTTCTAGATTATGTTCAAGGTGATTTTGGACATGTTTGTTTGGGTGTTGATGCACCATGCAAAATTGTTGGAATGGGAAAGGTAAAAATGAAGCAACATAATGGAAACCAATGGTTGTTAAAAGAGGTAAGACATGTTCCATATTTAAGGAAAAAATTGATTTCAACAAGGCAGTTGGTGAGTGAAGGTTGTATATCCATATTTACAGATAAGACGTGGAAGGTCACAAGAGGATCATCGGTGATAGAAAAAAGAGAGAAGGTAGGTACATTGTATTTATGTACTGGTAATACTGAATCTTCTATCTATTTAGATTCTACAGGAGTGGATACAACACTGTGGCATCATAGGCTGGGACACATGAGTGATAAGGGAATGAATATACTTCACAAAATAAATTTGTTGCTAGATCTTAAACAAATTGATTTGGACTTATGTGAACATTGTGTTTATGGAAAACATAAGAGAGTTAGATTTCTCAGAGTCGGAAAAGAAAAGAATAATGAAAGGTTATATATTGTGAATACATATGTATGGGGACCACCTTAGGTATCATCTCTTGGTGGCTCTCGTTATTATGTTACTTTTATTTATGATGCAACTAGAAAAACTTGGGGTTATTGCATTTGACAAAAATCTGATGTTTTTGATACTTTTAAGAAATGGAAAGCTTTGGTTGATAATGAGACAGGAAAAAGTTTGAAGTGTCTTAGATCAAATAATGGAGGTGAATATTGTAGCAAGGAGTTTGATGATTACTGTTCATACCATGGGATTCATAGAGAGAATATAGTTCCAAGAACACCACAAGAAAATGGTGTGTTAGAAAGGATGAATAAGACAATCATGGATCATGTAAGGAGTATGAAATTTCATGCTAGTTTTCCATTACAGTTCTGGGAAGATGTTGTAGATACCAATGTTTACTTAATAAATAGAGCACCTTCAATCTCTTTGGATGGTAGAATTCCAGAGGAGGAATGGACAGGAAAAAAGGTAAACTATTCTTTTTTGAAAACTTTCGGTTGTGAAGCATTTTTCCATATTGATAAAGAAAATAGAACAAAGCTTGAGGCAAAATCCAAGAAGTGTACCTTTATTGGATACAATGTTAATGATTTTGGTTATCTCTTATGGGATTATGAAAATAACAAAATCATTAGGAGTAGATATGTCATGTTCAATGAGAAGATCATGTACAAAGATCAATTGCAGGGAAAGAAACAGGAAAAAAAAAAACAAGAATATACAGTGCTTGATGAGATCACTGAAAAATAAATTCCAAAGGAACCAAAAAATCAAAATGTACAACAATAGGAGCAACAGGTACCTCAAACACCTACAAGTGTTTTTAGAAAATCTACCAGGTTAAGTATACCCCCTGAACAATACTCTCCTGCATTGTATTATTTATTGTTGACTGATTTTGGTGAACTAGAATGTTATGAAGAGACAATGTACGTAGACACCAAAAAGAAGTGGGAGCAAGGCATGAAAGAAGACACAAATTCCTTGGTAAATAACCATACTTGGGACTTGGTTCAGTTTCTTGTAGGAAAAAGAGAATTGCAGAATAAATGTGTTTACAAGTTGAAGGAAGAAGATGGAAGAATAAAGAAGTACACAACTAGACTTGTTGTAAAGGGGTTTGCACAAAAGAGAGGTATATATTTTGATGAAATATTTTCTCCTATTGTTAAAATGACTTCAATTAGGACTATTTTAAGTCTTGTGGTAGTAGAAGATTTGCATCTTGAACAATTAGATGTTAAAACGACTTTTCTCCATGGGGATTTGGAGGAAGAGATTTATATGCAGCATCCATAGGGGTATGAGGTCAAAGGGAAGGATAATTTGGTATGCAGGTTGAAGAAGAGTTTGTATGGCGTAAAGCAATCCCCAAGGTAGTGGTATTTGAATTTTGACAGGTTTATGCAAGAACAGAGTTATAGTAGATGTCATTCTGATCATTGTGTTTATTTCAAAAGGCTAGAAAATGGAAGCTATATTATCTTTCTATTTTATGTAGATGACATGCTTGTTGCAGGGTCTAATATGCAGGATATAAATGTGCTCAAGAAGAAATTAGCGAATTCATTTGCAATGAAGGATTTGGGTGCTGCAAAGAAAATCCTTGGTATGAGAATAATAAGAATCATGAAAAATCGCAAATTGACATTGTCTCAAGGTGAGTACATAAAGAAGGTGTTGGAGAGGTTTAGAATGTAGAATGAAAAACCAATTATAACACCTTTAGCCATCCATTTCAAATTAACTAATGAAATGTATCCTAAGACACAGGAGGAGATAGAATACATGTCCAGGGTCCCTTATTCATCAACAATTGGTAGCTTCATGTATGCAATGGTTTACACAAGACCAGATATTGCACATGTAGTGGGAGTTGTGAGAAAGTATATGAACAATATAGGTAAAGAACATTGGGAGACAATAAAGTGGATTCTCAGGTATTTGAGAGGTACTGCTACTCATGCATTATGTTTTGGAGGTTCAAACACTTTTCTACATGGATATGTTGATTCATATATAGCAGGTGATAAAGACAGTAGGAGGAGCACCACATGGTATGTTTTTACTATATGTGGAACAATAATAAGTTGGATTTCGAAACTGAAAAAGGTTGTTTCGCTTTCAACAACAGAGGAAGAATATGTTGTTGCTACAGAGACTAGTAAAGAGTGTTGGATCATGTTGTCATCGATGCCAATGGTTTGATTGATTGATGTTAAAGGATTGATTGATTGATGATTGATGTAATATAATATGTATTTTACTTGATGATAATGCATAGATGAAGATAGATCAATGAGTTGTCATTGATATGATGAAGATGGATCAATGAGTTGTCATTGATACATGATGAAGATGGATCATTGTGGTTTCATTGGTATATGATGCATTGTTGGAAAAATGCATAGATGACTCATTATTGTCTTATCATGATTGATAAGGTGCACAAATGGATGAACTCCAAAGTGGTCCCCTAATGGTGAAAGCCCTCACGGGAAGACGATTTGTGGATTGAGTTATCCTAGAAGAATGGTTGGAGGACCCTTGCTCTCATTATATTATTATCATGATTGATAAGGCACACAAATGGATGAACTTCAAAGTGGTCCCATTATGGTGAAATCCCTCACGGGAAGATGCTTTACGGATTGAGTTATCCTAGAAGAATGGTTGGAGGACCCATGCTTGTATGTGGAATAATGAGATGAAGATCAAGGAAATTGTTGGTAAATGTATCCTAGATGGATAGTGCTTGTCATGCCATTTTCAGTGGTATGTGGAATGTCACATAAATCCTCATGGTTTGAGATTTATGGCCTTATGAAGATGAAGGACCTCCACATGAAGGCTTGAAGCACCCAAGGTCAAAGAAGTCAAAGTGACCTAAAAGAAGAAATCATTATTTAAATGATAAAGTAAAGTGACAAAGTCAAGGTGGATTATTTAAATAATAAAGAGAAGTGACAAAATCAAGAAATGATAAAGTAAGGTGACAAAATCAAGAAGGGATATTTAAATGATAAAGTATTGGAGAGCCTTCTATTTATGGAAAGTGGTTAACCCTAAAAATAAGGAAAATAGGTTAAGTGACCTAGAAATGGGTTAAGTGACCTAAAAATGGGTTAAGTGACCTAGAGGATGAAAGTATAAATAATATAGCAATGGCCTCTTGTAGATCATCATTTTTGTGGATCAATGGAGAGCTTCTTGTGAGAATATCTTTTGGAGTATTGATGGAGAGCTTCTTGTGAGAGTTTCTTGAGAATTTTTTGTGTGGAAAACTTGAGAATATTGAAGATATATAGGTGACTGAGGTAACCAAGGATATACAAACCTAATTTCAGAAGGAAGGTGAAGAAAAGAGGGCTTGAATTGAAGGGAGGATAAATTCTTTTGATGATGTTTTCTAAGGTATGTTATTTACAGGTCATCTCACCATTTTCGCTATAACTTTTTTTATATAATGATTTAGACCATGAAATTTATAATCCATTGAGAAAACATACCCAAGTATCTTTGGTAAAACATTCAGCTTGTGGGTCGTTGTATTTTGGGAGTTACACTCCGTGGAAAATAGGGTTTGTGGCTACTCCTAAAACTAGTCAAAAACAGGTGTTTCGGGTAAAAACATCATAACTTCTTCATAACAGATCCAAATTCAGTAAGACAAAATGTATTGGTTAGTGTACGGTTTTTAGTATGTTGTGTAATAGTTTCATATCAATTCAATGAATAATTTGTGTGGGGCATGCTCTACAATGTCACTCTTTAGAATAAGCTAGAATTCAACAAGGTATGCTATTTTTCCTATAACTCCTTTTCTGAGAGGTTCCAAGTAGTGCCACCTAGCAGAATTGCACAAAAAACACTGAAGAACACTGTGTATCAGTTTCAGATATGTATTCATTATAGGTACAAAGTTATGATTATTTCAAGTTGGGGTTGTTCACTAATCCAAAACTAGTCATGGTTGAGACAAACAGTTGAGGAGTTGGCACATACATGAGGTGTATAGTTGTTGTTGTTGGTACATATTGATGAGTCATTGTGGATGAGTAGTTGACACATTATTGGTATATACTTGGTACATAGTTGGATGCACTTGTTTATGGTACTGGTTGAATACAGGTTGTTTGGCACAGGTTGGTGCATGGTTGATGCACTTGTTTATGTTGACAGATTGATATTTGTCGAGGATTGTTGCCTCATATCAGTTGGTGCTGAGAATGTAAGATTAGTCTTTCATATAGATATGGTGCTCTTGTATAGTTGTACTCTATTCAGTTGTTGCTGAAAAACCCTCAGATTGAATTCCATAATAAAAAGAAAAATTGTACATACATCTTGTGTTCTTTGTGTTCCTTGTGGAGATGATTTGTTGATGATATGTTGCTGATATTTATTCACATCTAGCTGATTATAAATGACAACAATGAGTAATGAGAAAATGTTGAATGTTAACTAAGGAGTTTTTTTGTAAGAGGGAAGTTTTGGGAAAAATATCCCCACACTCATTCACCCCCCCACCTCTAAGTGTGGTAGGTGTGTCCAAACATTGGTGTTAGAGAGTGCCTTCACTACAAGACTTAACAAGCTTGAAGGAGATCCATAGACACACAAATGGATGGTGAAGTTCCAATACTTGATGAGGAAAACTATTCTACTTGGATAATAGAGATGAGATTACATTTAAAGACAACGGGAGCAACAATTTGGAAGGCATCCATTGGTGGATCAGTTTCATTGAAGAACAAGTCAAAGTTTGCATCTCAAAGGGAAGGAAAGAAGAATGATTCATTGGCTCTCAAGGCCATTCTTAGAGGAATCTCAAGTGCTATCAAAGATAGCATGGGACAATGCATATCCACCAAGGATCTATGGCTAAAGCTAGAGGAAACATATCAAAGAAAGAAGGAGAAAGAAAAAATTGAAGATCACTCCATCAAGATCACTAAAGGTAAAGAATCTCCAAAAACTCTTGAATGCATTATTTCTAAATGTGATTTTGAAAACATTTCAAGTGAAGATAAAGAATCAAGTGATGATGGAATAAAGGAAGATCTTGAAGACATTTCAAATGAAGGCAAAGAATTATGTGTTGATGTTGGCAAAAAGGAAGATCGCGAAGATATTTCAAATGATGGTAAATAACCCTCAAACACCCTTGATTTCAATGATGATGATGAATTTTTGTCTACAAGTGAAGAAGAAGATCTAGAAATAGTTTGTGTAAAGTTTGATGATAATTATTCCATGAAAAGAATAGAAGGAAATCTATTAAAACTTCAAAAGGAAGTTGAAGAGGGGTTATATAGATATACAAGTGATCATTATTATATAGACTATAACTATCTTTCAGATAACACTAAGAAGTTTCTTAGGAGAAGTCTAAGGCACATATTGAAGTTAAGAGAAATGATCAAGGATCAAGAAGAGAGCAATAAGAATCTATTAGAAGAAAGAGAAGAAGAGATCAAAGGAATAAAGAATGGAAAAGAAGATATGAATGTAGATGATGAGATTAGCAAAAGTTTTGAAACCATTGTTCATCTCAAGACCCAAATCGAAGAAGCAAAAAGAATAGAGGAGCTATTGAAGATTCAAATAAATGAAAAGGAAGAGTCATGTTGTAAGTTAGAAGCTGAAATTTTTGACCTTAGAAAGAAGGTGGAAAAGTCAAAGAAATTCTATCAAAGAAGGAAGACAATGTTGCAAAGCAACCATCTACACAAGGCAAAGAAAATTTCAAAAGAACAAAGCAAGAATGTATTCTTGGGACACCAAACCAAAGGTATGAAAGTATTTTTCATGGGCATTTTTATTCATGTAATGGATATGGTCACAAAGATTTTGAATGTAGATCTTATGAAAGGAGATATAATGGAAGATTTTATAACACCATGAGGTGTTGGAGATGTGATCAAGTAGGACACATTGTTGTTCATTGTAACACTATGAGATGCTACAGTTGTAGTGGATTTGGCCAAAAATCCCATGAGTTCTAGAACACAAGAAGAAATTCCATGATGAGAACTTCAAATACCATGGCTAGAATAAGGAATGAAGTAAGGAAGGGAGACATATTTGAAAAGATGGATGCTCAGAGTTCAAGTTCTGAGGAGTAGGGACATCTATAGAAGTGGGTGAAGAAGACAGAGCAGTCAGAAAGGAATGAAAGACTGAAGGGAATCTCAAGTAAGTCATCTACTGAAGCATATGCGGGTGACAGTGGTATCAGTCACGTATATATGCAGGATGAACTTGTATAGTTCGCCTACATACACAAATTGTTGTGCAGTAGACCACGTATATGTGGTAAAGCCTTGAGAAAAAGGCTATGCACATGGATTGCATTTTGATGTGATGGTATAACACTCTATTGCAGGGCTTGACATTGTTTGTTGCAGGTTCTGACACTATTTGTTGCAGGTTTAAGTTTTCATCTATTGGATTGTGTAAAATAAAATCTCAAGTGCATGACACTAACCCATGGGTATATATTGATGTTGATCTGTTGGTGTACATGGCTGGTACATATTTGAGTTTCATTGATATATCTTATGATGTATTATTGGAAGCATATGTTGATATCATGGCGCATGCATTTTTCATGTGGATTGGGCTACATACTGGTACAAATGGTTGGTGAGTTGATGAGGTGATCATGTTTTACATCATTGTTGATCTATAGTTGATGCATGATTGGTACTTTTCTACTACATTGGAAGATGTACCTACTAGCAGTTTGATTGGCACATGTTTTATGGAGGATTTGGCATACATATATGGGATTCATCATTTTGTGGTATTGGTGCATGGTAATGTACATGTTTGGTACACTCATAGATGGCATATGCTTGATGATACTACACCATTGGTACTACTTGATTAGCACAACAATTGGCATTTGTTTGAGATACTTGATTGTTGCACTTGGTTCATGATGGAGACATATCATGAGTGATATGATACATTGTTTGACATGTTGTTAGATGCACATGGTTGTCATATTGGTAGATGCACATGGTTGACATATTGGTGGATGCACATGGTTGGCATATTGGTAAATGCACATGTTGGCATGTTGATAAAGGCATATGATTGATACATTCCATGGATGATATCTTTTGGCACATTGCATGATGTTGATGTACATGGTTGATCTACATGGTTGATGTACATAGGTGTTGTGCATGATGAGCACACATTTTGTATAGGATTTACTTGGTTGATATTTTTCTCATGATTCTTTATTTCATTGTTGACATATATTTTTCTCCATGATGCTTGGTATGGCATGAGTTTGATGCATGAACAGGTCCAAGGATCGTTATATGGTAGCACAATGTTCATCTTCCAGAAAAGATAGGGCATACATACCCATAGGGGGAGTCATTATTCTTCCCATGATTCTAGGAGGAGATATTTATCAAATGCATACCTAGAAAAGAGCCCTATACTTGAAGAAAGAGCACAGGAGCATAATTTCAGGGGGAGCAATGGTCATAGGTGGAGTATGTTCAATGTATTTTCAACATTACATCATAGTGATATCCCTTGTTCAAAAGGGGAGATATTATTCATAGGAATATCAAAGGAATTCAGATAGGAGGAGCATCCCCAAGGAGCGTTCAAGCAAGGGGAGTAGCTCCAAGATGAGAATGGCCCTTTTCCATTGATGTCAAAGGGGGACAGTTAATCACATTGATGTGATTAGTGTTTATTGATGGGAAGAGATAGTCACATTGAATATTGATGTAGAGAATTCCTTATCTACATGTTGACATCAATAATTGGTAATTGGTGTTGACATCAATGTTGGTATTGTCATCAATGCAAAGGGGGAGATTGTTGGATCATGTTGTCATTGATGCCAATGGTTTGATTGATTGATGTCATTGATTGATGTCAAGTGATTGATTGATGTCAAAGGATTGGTTGATTGATGATTGATGTAATATAATCTGTATTTTCCTTGATGACAATGCATAGATGAAGATGGATCAATGAGTTGTCATTGATACATGATGAAGATGAATGGTTGTGGTTTCATTGGTATATGATGCATTGTTGGAAAAATGTATAGATGAGTCATTATTGTCTTATCATGATTGATAAGGTTCACAAATGGATGAACTCCAAAGTGGTCCCCTTATGGTGAAATCCCTCACAGGAAGACTCTTTGCGAATTGAGTTATCCTAGAAGAATGGTTGGAGGACCCATGCTTGTATGTGGAATAATGTGATGAAGATCAAGGAAATTGTTGGTGAAACTATCCTAGATGGATAGTGTTTGTCATGCCATTTCTGGTGGTATGTGGAATGTCACATAAATCCTCATGGTTTTAGAGTTATGGCCTTAAGAAAATGAAGGACCCCCACATGAAGGCTTGAAGCCCCCAAGGTCAAAGAAGTCAAAGTGACCTAAAATAAGAAATAATTATTTAAATGATAAAGTAAAGTGACAAAGTCAAGGTGGATTATTTAAATAATAAAGAGAAGTGACAAAATCAAGAAATGATAAAGTAAGGTCACAAAATCAAGAAGGGATATTTAAATGATAAAGTATTGGAGAGCCTTCTATTTATGGAAAGTGGTTAACCTTGAAAATAAGGAAAATAGGCTAAGTCACCTAGAAATGGGTTAAGTGACCTAAAAGAAGAAATAATTGTTTAAATGATAAAGTAAGGTGACAAATTCAAGGTGGATTATTTAAATAATAAAGAGAAGTGAAAAAATCAAGAAATGATAAAGCAAGATGAGAAAATCAAGAAGCAATATTTAAATGATAAAATATTGGAGAAATTTCTATTTATGGAAAGTGGTTAACCCTAAAATAAGGAAAATAGGTTAAGTGACCTAGAAATGGGTTAAGTGACCTAAAAATGGGTTAAGGGACCTAGAGGATGAAAGTATAAATAAGATATCAATGGTCTCTTGTAGATCATCCTTTTTGTGGATCAATGGAGAGCTTCTTGTGAGAATATCTTTTGGAGTATTGATGGAGAGCTTCTTCCGAGAGCTTCTTGAGCATTTTTGGTGTGGAAAACTTGAGCATATTGAATATATATAGGTGATTGAGGTAACCAAGCATATCCAAGCCGAATTTCAGAAGGAAGGTGAAGAAAAGAGGGTCGGAATTGAAGGGAGGATAAATTCTTTTTATGATACTTTCTAAGGTATGTTGTTTACAGGTCATCTCACCATTTTCTCTATAATTTTTTTTCTATAATGATTCAGACCATGGAATTGCTATTCCATTTAGAAAAAATACCCAAGTATCTATGGTAAACAATTCAGCTTGTGGGTCGTTGTATTTTGGGAGTTACATGCCATGGAAAATAGGGTTTGTGGCTAGTCCTGAAACTAGTCAAAAACATGTGTTTTGGGTAAAAACGTCATAACTTGTTCATAACAGATCCAAATTCAGTGAGACCAAATGTGTTGGTTAGAATATAGTCTTTAGTATGTTTTTTAATAGTTTAATATCAATTAAAAAAATATTTTGTGTGGGGCACGCTCTACAAGGTCGCTCTCTAGAATAAGCCAGAATTCAGCAAGGTATGTTATTTTTATTATAACTCCTTTTCTGAGAGGTTCCAAGTAGTGCCACCTAGAGAATTGCATAAAACACACTAAATAACATTGTGTATCAGTTTCATATATTTATTCATTATAGGTACAAAGTTATGATTATTTCAAGTTGGGGTTGTTGACTAATCCAAAACTAGTCATGGTTGAGACAAGCAGTTGATGAGTTGGCACATACATGAGGTGTATAGTTGATGATGTTGGTACATATTGATGAGTGGTTGAAAAATGATTGGTATATACTTGGTACATGGTTGGATTCACTTGTTTATGGTACTAGTTGATTACAAGTTGTTTGGCATAGGTTGGTGCATGGTTGATGCACTTTTTTATGTTGACAGATTGATATATGTTGAGGATTGTTGCCTCATCTCATTTGGTGTTGAGAATGTAAGATGAACTTATTCCATATAGAGATAGTGCTCTTGTAGAGTTTTAATCTATTCAGTTGTTTCTAAAAAACCCCCGTATTGAAGTCTATAATAAAAAGAAAAATTGTACATACATCTTGTGTTCTTTATGTTCCTTGTGGAGATGATTTGTTGATGATATGTTGCTGATATGTATTCACATATAATTGATTATAAATGACAACAATGAGTAATGAGAAAATGTTGAATGTTAACTAAGGGGTTTTTGTGTAAGAGGGAAGTTTTGGGAATAACATCCCCACACTCATTCACCCCCCCTCCCTTTAAGTGTGGTAGGTGTGTCCAATAATTGGTATCAGAGTGGGCCTTCACTACAAGCCTTAACAAGCTTGAAGAAGATCCATAGACACACAAATGGATGATGAAGTTCCAATACTTGATGAGGAAAACTACTATACTTGGAGAATAGAGATGAGATTACATTTAAATACAATGGGAGCAGCAAATTGGAAGGCAACCATTGGTGGATCAGTTTCATTGAAGAACAAGTCAAAGTTTGCAGCTCAAAGGGAAGGAAAGAAGAATGATGAATTGGATCTCAAGACAATTCTTAGTGGACTCTCAAGCCCTATTAAAGATAGCATGGGACAATGCACCTCCACCAAGGATCTATGGCTAAATCTAGAGGAAACATATCAAAGAAAGAAGGAGAAAGAAAAAGTTGAAGATCACTCCATCAAGATCACTAAAGGTAAAGAATCTCCAAAAACTCTTGAATGCATTATTTCTAAATGTGATTTTGAAAAAATTTCAAGTGAAGATAAATAATCAAGTGATGATGGCATAAAGGAAGATCTTGAAGACATTTAAAATGAAGGCAAAGAATTATGTGTTGATGTTGGCAAAAAGGAAGATTGTGAAGATATTTCAAATGAAGGTAAAGAACCCTCAAAAACCCTTAATTTCAATGATGATGACGAATTTTTCTCTACAAGTGAAGAAGAAAATCTAGAAACAGTTTGTGTAAAGTTTGATGATAATTATTCCATGAAAATAATAAAAGGAAATCTATTAAAACTTCAAAAGGAAGTTGAAGAGGGGTTATATAGATATAGAAGTGATCATTATTATATAGACTATAACTATCTTTCAGATAACACTAAGAATTTTCTTAGGAGAAGTCTAAGGCACATCTTGAAGTTAAAAGAAATGATCAAGGTTGCATATCTGATGGTAGAAGTCATATTAGGGTTTTTTTCCCTATAAGGAAACCCACTTTTGTGAGGGAAATGTATTGTGGCTTTGTATGATTGGGAATATTGCATTCTGAGATGAAATATTGTGAGAGAAAGAAGAGAAAGTTACAATGGGTTTGTTGTAGCTTGTATCCCTTTATATGTTGTGTTGGGGCTCATAAATGTCTTATTGTCATCCACCTTTGCCTTCATCATTCTTCACATTTCATCGCCCCATTAACCTTTCATGATATCATTTCCATAAATATACTTGGGTTTCACCTTATTGTTCTCCACTTTATTTATTTTAGTATTTAAAAGGAATTTGTGATTAAATGTTAGAAAATTGACATGTTTTCATATGCAACTCAAATATGTGTGAGCTTTGTAATGTGTAGGAATATGTGAAGCATTAATTCAAAGGACTTCTCGAATACTTCCTCCACCATTTCAATATTTGAGGAGATCATTCAAGCCAATTCCAAGGAGAAGATCATGGAGATTTGGTTGGAATATCTTATCCAAGATATATGAGAGATATGTGTGAGGATTTGAAGGGATTATATTTTGTAATAATGGGAAATAGGTTAAGATAAAACTGGATCTGTAATAATGACATGGTTATCTTATATTAAAGGCTCTCATGTATAAAAGAGAGTGCTCTCTCTTCATGAGAATTCAATTAGGAGCAATTAGAATTCAATCAATTGTAAGTAGAGAATTAGAGTAGTCATTAATGGTAGTCATTAGGATTCGAAAGAGAAAGAGATTCTTAGCTTTGATTCATGGTTTTGGTTTTCATGATTTTATTATTTTGTTATGAAGATTGATTTGGTTATTGTAATAGAAGATTGCTTCATTGTCGTGAGCTCACATATGTTGTTGTGTTATTTAACTCTTTAGATGTTGTACTTGCTTTTTCTTCATGTAGTTCTCCATTTCTAGATTAATTCCTTCATGCAATTTCTCATACCTAGATTAATTTCATTTACACAACTAGATTAATTCAATTCCAAGTCGTGTGTTAGATTAATGATTTTATTTTAGTCGTGTGTTAGATTAATGCTTTTATTTCAGTCGTGTGTTAGATTAATGATTATATTTCAGTTGTAGCTTAAACATTAGATTAGATTAGTCCTGCTTCAATATTGCATATACTTTGCGTGTGCTTCATCAGTTTATGAACCCCGGGTTGACAAATTAGAGATTTGGGTAAATACTACAATGCAATTAATTCAACATTAGTTCAGCCCAATCTAACGATTGTTGTTCCTTTTGCTTCAATTGTTGTTCCTTTTGCAGGTCGTGTTGTTCCTTTGAATAGAACAATTGTCGTTCCCTTTACGATTGTTGTTCCTTTACAGGTGTTGAATCTCTAGAGGCTGGGTGTTGAAAACAAAAGGTAAGAACCTACATAGGCAACAAGTAAAATGCTTGTGCTAGTGCCTACCTTTGGTTGATGCATAGAGGTTGTTTTTAGGACATCTTTAGAGCCCAACATGTTGGATAATAATAAAGGAGGGACCTGAAAATTTCTATGGTGGACGTAGCCCACACTGGGTGAACCACATAAATCTATGTTTCTATTGAGTCATGTATCTTCTGTGTTTTGTTTCTGCATTTGTTTTATTTTATTGCTCCACGGTCCTATTTTTCTAACACACCCAAGGTGACACACTTGGACGTATACACCCCAAGTCCAACAACTCCTTCAATTACATTTTCAACTACTGTAACTTAGGTGTTGACATCTGATAAGACGCTATTTCTATCAGTTCAGTTCCAAGTTTCAAGTCGATTGTAAACTCCAATTCTCTTTCGGGCGGAAAACCTGGTAAATCTTCTGGAAACACGTCAACAAACTCTTGTACTATCAGAAGGTTTTATAATCCTTCCGCCTCGCCCATTTCATTTATCACTAAGATTGAATATAAATTACATCCTTTTTGCATGCTCTTCTACAATTGTATGGAAGAAATTAACCTCAAGGACACTCCCTAGTTTCTTCCTACAATCATTCTTCTTTGTCACACATCATGTGTCAAAATTAACCATTTCATCTTTGTTACACATTATTTTCATCATCCCGATGATCGCTGATGATGTAAACCTATATGTTTCCTTCAAAGGGGTCAGTGGCCTGATTTCCTGAAGAGAGAAGGGAGAAGAACTTTTCCTGAGAAAAGAAGTTTCATTTTCCTTTGTAAAAACCCTATAAAAAAGGAAGTTTGTAGGCTCCATTATAGTTAGGGTGAGAGAATGCCTAATTCTCACAGTCTTCATCATAGCTAGGTTGTGAGGAGTTTGCATTCTTCTCTATAGGTAGGGTGCAAGAATGCTTACACGTGGGAAAAATGAGTGTTTTCTCGAATCTTCTAGAAGGAGAAACTTCCATGGTGAGGTGGCATCCAAATGGTTTGGATCTTACTCACTTTCATGATTTAGTGGGATAATCCTAACCTCCTCACCTTATCCTATTTATCTTATAAAAGGAGAGGAGCTCTCATGGAGAGGGGCTAAGTTGGATTTGTCTCGGAATTATTAGCTTTGGTAGAGTGTCTTTGAGTTTTGCCTTTGACAAGATAGATTGTGAATATTATCAGATCTGTGCTCTTAGAATTCTTAGAATGGAAGTGTGTGGGGAATGAAGGACAGTTGGAAGGGATATTAAGGCATCAAGGCCACGATTGTGATCTCTCTTTCACATTTAATATGATACAGTAATATGATTCTTTCCTATAAATCTTGGTGTGTTTTATTGTATGATTCCTTGATCACATACATAGGTTTATATTGAGTTTATGCTATTACTATCACTTTGGTTGGTTGTGTTCTTTTGTAGGTTCATCATTGTATGAGCATTGGAATGGAGCTAGGATGGCGATGGCGAGAGGAAGAGACATTTAAATGGTATGTCAACCATCCCTCTTTAGTTAGTAAATTCAATATTTAAAACTTAAGGAAAGTGTCACGTTCTGGTGTGTTTTGTTCTAGATTTAGGTGGATCTAGGGAGATCAATTAGTGTCTGGACCTACCAATTTATCCAATAACAAAATTGGTGACTCCACTGGGGAACATATTGTTTCCTAGTTATTCTAGTTTCCCTTGTTTTGATTGCTTGATTTACGGTCTCTGAGTCTGTGGGAGATCCATCCAGAATCTATGGATCTGAAAGTTCACTCAATTTTTTTTTCATTTTTCCAAATTTTTCTTGATTACAAGCCTTCTCGCACTGTACCTCTCTATGGCCTGCGAGAATCATTGATGTTCACACCCTATTTTTCAGTTCATTGTGACCTTCTCGCACCCTGCCTGTATCTAGTCTACGAGAATCCCTAATTCTTGCACTGTACCCTACTACCAGGCTGCAAACTCATTTGTAAAAGTTTTTGATTAGGTCTTCCTATCTTTTTGATGCCCAATTTTGCTTTGATCAGCTGGATTGAAATTTTGGAGCCTATATTGATCTATTTACAGTCTGCTTGACATTATTTGAGTTGCTTTCAGCCATCTTTTCTTTGTTTGGTTTTGAAGGATTAGTCTCTTTCTTTGAGTGTCTTTCAATTACAAAGCATGTGTTTTCTTTAGAATTGTTTAGGGAAAAATCGGATTTCTTTTGAACAGTTCACTTTAAAAGAAAAATTTTAGTTTGGGTTTCTTTTTTTTAACAAAGTTAATTATTGCTTTTAGTGAAATTTTTGAAACGAAAAGATTTAATTTCTTGCTTTATATTAGATTGGGGGCATCCTTGCATTTGGAGTAGCGAAATTGCATGATTCTTGACATTTTTTTGGTCTTAAATTATGAAAAAATTTCCCCCTCGTGGCTGGGGGGGGGCATGAATCCTACATTGGTGTACAATACCTTTTTCTCATTTCTTGAGAATCTTGATATTGATGAGTTTAATGTATTTTGGAACATTGTGTATATGGGAATGATAAATGTTTTCTCCTTCTCGTAGCATAGCTTTCATCGAAATGAAAAGAATGCATCTTCATCTCTTTGCATAACATTCAAGTCGGTCAAAGCACCATATTGTCCATGCCATTTTCCTCTTGAGTAACAACATCCATAAAATAAAGCACTTATAAAAATTGATTAGACATTTTTATATTTTCTGGTAGCAAACCTATATTAGATTAGTTGTAGGGATTTGGAATAGGTGTGAAAGATAACTTTCCAAAGCTGCAAACAAACATAGAATCTTGCATTAGGAAGAAGTGAAATCCACTTATTACAATTTGTCCTAGGAAGACCTTCTAACACAAGGGTCAATCATGAGGTCGCATTGAGACTGGAAGAGTTACTCACCCTGCTTTGTTGGTCTTGGTGTAGAGATTGCGCGTATTATGGGGCTCACTTGAAGGTATACCCACAATGATGAGTGGAGGCCTTTCAAGTTGATTTCAGACTAGATACCATGCCCTTGCGTGTGGATCAGACTGTCGATTGTTTCCATAGGAATCACTATAGTGATTGGTAACCTTAGTGGCCTATCTCTTTAGGGTCTTTACACAAGGCGACTGTGTAGGGGAAACTCTTCACAGTACCTGGAATCGACGTTGGCCAAACTCACTCAGGCTCCTTGGAGGATATACACATGATTATGTGTGGGAGATTGCACCAGGGTGTAAGTCCGTTAAGTAGGTCGTCAACGTAACTTTTCCACCCGCTCTATCTCATCCCCTTCTTACTTTTTTCCCACGACGTTGGATTTCATCACCGACTAGTGAGCTCATTGCGAGAAGTTTTTGTTTGCTTGCTTGCTTACTAGATTTTTAGTGCGTGTTGTTTGTTTTCCCTAGTGGACTCTAGATTGGATCTTTATTTTAATGGTGTCAGTTCCTAGAATGACCAATGAAGGAACCCCTGCTCCAGGGGAACCTTTTATTTTTCCTTCTTATGGAAACATTGGTCCTCCTCACATCGCTACTTTGAGTCTTCCAGGTCTCACTATTGGATTGCCTGTGTGGTTGTTTTCCAGTCAGGTAATCCCAAATGCAGTAAGTGCTTCGGTCGTAAGAACTTCCCCCCAAGAACATCAACCTCATGTTGATCCTTCACCATCTTCACCAGTAAGTGTTATAACCCTAAATTGCACCATCCATGCTTACCTAGAATCAGGCCAACTCATTGCCCTTCATTGCCAAAGCCATGCTGAACAGACTCTTCAAAAACCTCTCAAAATAAGTAACCTGCACCCTAACCCATTACTGGGCGCGTTGGAACGTTGGCAGGCCTTATACTGCACGCGTTGGAATGTTGGCTGGCCCACTACAGCACGCGTTTACCTAACAAAGAAAAAAATCAGGAAAGTTTTCGTCGGGACGAAAAGCTTTGGGTCAGTTAACTGGAACTCCCAGCCATGCATGGCTGAGAGTTCGTCTAAAACCCTAGCTCCTTCTAGCCTATAAAAGAAGGGGTAGGGGTACTATTCAAAGGAGGAAAATCATAGCAAAGAAA
>ML777335.1:1665426-1698401 GCA_009831015.1 Picea engelmannii | reverse complement strand
GGCCATCAGATGCTCTTCTGACCTCACACATTAGGGGGCATCTGTTATAACCCTAAATTGCACCATCCATGCTTACCTGGCATCAGGCCAACTCATTTCCCTTCATTTCCAAAGCCATGCTGAACAAACTCTTCAAAAACCTCTCAAAACAAGTAACCCGTGCCCTAACCCATTACTGGGTGCGTTGGAACACTGGCAGGCCTTATACTGCATGTGTTGGAACGCTGACTGGCCCACTACAACACACGCTTACCTAACAAAGAAAAAAATCAGGAAAGCTTCCGCTGGGACGAAAAGCTTTGGGTCAGTTAACTGGAACTCCCAACCATGCATGGCCAAGAGTTCGTCTAAAACCCTAGCTCCTTCTAGCCTATAAAAGAAGGGGTAGGGGTACTATTCAAAGGAGGAAAATCATAGCAAAGAAACTCTGCCCAATTGCCGAATCCATTTTTTCCCAACCCTTTAGCCTTTCCTCAAGCTTTAGGAGAATTCAAGCAAAGCAGTTGGAGGACAACGAAGAGGAGGAGCCCAGGATCAGGATCAAGGAACGGTGGTCGGTCTCTATAATCATTGTAAGTTGATTCATCTTGAGATTAATAAAAAGATATTTTTCCCGTCCCAAATGTATGAGTCTTATATATTTCATTTGATTTATGCTTAATCTCTAACCCTCTAGTAGAACAATAGCATGCATGCATAGTTTTGTGTTGATTGCAGGATTGCTTTTTGGAAGGAGCAGCAGAAGCAAGGGGATAAAGCGCAACGGAGGATCTACACCAACCATCGATAAAAAGGTTAGTTGGTTCTTCCCATGTTTGCCTATGAAAAAGGGTTTTAGGTTTGGGGTAGAAGGTTAAAAGTAATTTCTGAAGGGTCATGATCTGCATGCAAGTTTAAGCCCTAGCTTTTTAGTCCGTAGGGTATAATTTCCCAAAAACAGTAAGATCTTCTTCACCTTCTTCACTTGCAAGGTCTTCTTCCATTTCATCTTCTTCGCCGAGTGAAATCTCTCAAGCTAGTAACTCGGTGAATAAAAAGAAGAAGAAAAGGAAGAGGAAGAAGAAGAAAAATAAGAAAGGATCCAAACTTCCAACCACTGCTGGACATGTTGGAAAACAACTAGTTACTATTGATCGTGTTGGGAGTGTTGATGATGTCAAGATCACCCAAACAAATCGTAAGCCCATGTACACTTCCAGGCTTTGTAAGGGTATCCATCTTCTTAAGGATTTCCCTGGTCTATCCAAGGTTATAGAAGTATGGTCTACACAACCTAACCAACCCATGTTGTCAGCCTCTAAACAACATGTTGATGACCTCCCATCAACTAGTCACGATACCGTTAGGAAGAAGAAAAGTAGAGTCAAGTTCCCGTGTATGTTATGCACAGGGAATCATCTCACTCACCTTTTCCCTTGTATGGATGAAGCCTTGAAATTACTGGAAGACATGACTGTTTCACAGCCTCAACTTCCAGTTGCTTATAGCAAGCTTACTCTTGACCCCCCTATAGTTGATGGAATGATCACTCTGGTCCCTTCATCGGTCAATCCGGTTGATCATGTCATCATTATAGTCACATCCTTAGTTGAACCATTTGACAAAGTGGTTGATACAATACCATCCTTGGTCAATCCTACTCTCCCCTCAGAGAGCAAACCTAAAGCAGTCAATTCGATCCCATCCTCAATCGATCCCACTCTCCCGTTAGAGAGTGCCACCCAAGTGGTTGATCTGTTTCCACCTATCAACCCCATTCTCCCCTTAGAGAATGAAACCCAAGTGGTCGATTTGATCCCATCATTGGTCGATCCTACTCTCCCGATCGAGAGTAAACCCGATACTGCCCACGTTTTTCTTGTTGATATAGACACTACCATGTCGGGGGGTATTACTCCTTCTCTCGTGAAACCCCCTCCAAGTAATGAGGCCACCCTTTTTAATTGGGGTGCTAACTGGACCTCGTCTTCCCTCTCACATTCCTTTCCAGATTACAGTGAAAGTTTGTGGTTGGGACATTCCTCAGATGTTGATAGATGAAGGCGCGTCTGTTAGCATTTTGTCTTCTTTTGATTGGCAAGCTTTGGGTTGTCCGCCACTTGCCTCAGTTACGCAGATTTTGTTATCTTTTAACAGAAGAACCAGTCAACCTTTAGGGACCCTTCCTCAGTTTCCTGTAACTTTCAGAGGGAAAACTGTCTTTATTGATGTCATGGTCGTCCAAGACCCCTTGGATTTTTCTTTACTCCTTGGGAAAGATTATGTATATGCCATGAAAGCTATTGTGTCTACTCTTTTTCGTGTGATAGCTTTCCCCCACGATGAACGAGTTGTGATTTTTGATCAACTTTCATTCATTGACCCTGACTAGATTTCCTCCCTAAATGGTTCTTATATGCAGATGGTATCACCCCTGCCATAGGTCAATTATGTGGCGTTGTCGCCCATGGCTTCAACTTCTAATAACTTAGATCTAGTAGTTGACATGGTTATCTCTTCGATAGGGTTGTTAGAGCCTGGTCTATTTACTCCTGTCGCAACCCTCGACATGGTGTCCTTCCAGAGTGTGTTTCTTCCTTCTAGTGAAGACCTCTTGGAATCCATGACCGAGTTTTGTCCCTTGACATGGTGTCACTCTGGATCATTGTCCTCTTGGAATCCATGATCAAGAAGAGAGAAATCAAGGATAGTTTTTTCGTCTCTGTGGAAACCTCGTTAAAAAATGAAACAAAGGTCTATGAGCATGATTTTTTGATTTCAAGCTCGTTAAAAAATGAAACTGAACTTGAGCATGGTTTTTTTATTTCAAGCTCATTAAAAAATGAAACCACTTACGAGGACAGTTTTTTCGTCTCTTTGGAAACGTCGTTAAAAAATGAAACAGAGGTTACTAGCATAGTTCTTGTTTCTGTGTCAAGCTCATTAAAAAATGAAATAGTTTTCCCCCTCTCTATTCGAGTCAAGTCCCTCATCTAGTATTTGAAGCTTCATTTCATTCACCTTTGCAGTTGGATGAAATGAATTTTGGGGGGAATTTGGTTTCGACCTCTGGACTTCATGCTGAAGTTAAATTGCTAGCTTCTTAAGCTGGGAGCTAAGTACCAACCATCCCTGTGTTATGCATTGGGAAGTCGCAAGCATAGTTTTATGTGGTTCAAGCTTGTGTAAAAATGAAACCACTTACCTCAAGCATAGTTTCCTCTGGTTCAAGCTTGCGTAAAAAATGAAACCAGGTCCAAGCATAGTTTTCTTTTCTTTTAAATCTTGCGTAAAAATGAAAACAATCCCAAGCTTAGTCTTTGTTCTTTCTCATGCTCGTAAATACATGAGAATAAGTTACCGAGCTTAGTATTTTTTCTTTCTCGTGCTCGTAAATCAATGAGAATGTAACCAAGTATACTTTTATCACCTTTTTAGACTCGTAAAGGTTATACGAAAAAGGAAACCACTGGAGTTTCCTTTAAGCTCTTTTCAGACTCTCTAAACATGAAAAGATTGCCGAGTGACCTTGTTCTCTTCATGCTTGTTAAAGTATTTGAAGAAAACGTCTGTTGAGCGATATTTTATCTCTTTTTTGATCTCATCAGATCACTTTACGAAAAAGGAACTGAGAGATTCCTCTTTAAGTGTTTTTTAGACTCTATAAACATGAAAAACCCCTGATTTTTCTTTCTTTGGACTCGTTAAAACAAACATCGAAAGGCCCATATGGGACCGAACCACTCCTTCCTAGGGTTCGTTAAACATACCTCGAGGGACTCATATGAAGGATGAGCTTACATTTCAAGCATATGTTATCCTCCTCAAGCTTGTGTAAAAATAAAGAGGTACTTGTCAGAAATGGTGGGGGAAAAAATTGGGAAAGAAATATGTCTAAGCTTGTATTCCATGGAAGAGTCTCTTTTGAATATGACACCCTTTCACTCACCTTGTGTCTAGGTTGGAAAATCCACTTGTCTCTTGATCATACTCCTTATAAGATTATAAATTGGTCTATGATCCCTGTTGTTGAGTTAGTCTATCCTAGGACAGTTGTCGTGTCATCAATATGTTCAAAGAGATGTTCAACCCAGAAAGCCTTCTATTGTGTCAGCCATTTCTGCAGTCCTTAATCCTTTTATTGCATCGTTTATCCTTGAGTCAGTCCTAAATCACTTGTTACTCTTATCTACCTCAAATATTTTTACCCATTTCGTTTCATTGATGGGGGATACATTAAGGCCCTCCTGTGACGAGTCTTTTCCTGTTGAATTCAACTCATTATCCAAGAATACAACTTAGCAACTAATTGGTACCTTGGAACTTGCATGCCTCAATGGCAGGTTTCCTCGCTTTCGACAGTGGGTTTTCATTATTGACCCCTGATCGGGAGATTCTGCTGAGTGTTCGACTTCAGCTCATTAATTCACATTCGTTGGATTGTACTAGTGTACCTTGGGATTCATTGACATTAATGGTGATTTCCCTCACACTTGTTAATGGTTCTCATCATTGACCAGTAATCAAGTGGTTTCTACCATTTTTGACTCCATCACATGTATTCACATGGTTCGATTCATACTATAGAGTGGTGGATATGAAGACCCTGGATCTTTTCTATCAGATTCAGGTTGAGTTGGTATATATTCAGATTGTATTGGTGCATAGATCCACATTGTATGTATGGTGGCTATGTTCAAACTCGAGTCTTTAAAACATAGATCCATAGTGTATTTTTGGTGGCTATGTTCAAATTTGAGTCATATTGGCATGGATCCATAGTGTATGTTTAGTGGCCATGACCTGTCTTACTTGATATGGATCTTCGCATGTCATCATTTATGATTTGAGTCATTTGTATTCTGAGTATGGGAATGCCTACCTCAGTGATGATATATTATTGTACTGTATTTCCTTGTTTGTTGGCAGGTTTCTGACCGACTGTTCTTTGTTCCCTACACACACTTGACAAAGTATTTCAGCTATCACTCTGTTCTAACTTCATACATTGGGGGGCTCTCTGTTACACATTATTTTCATCATCCCTATGACCATTAATGATGTAAACCTATATGTTTCCTTTAGAGGGGTCAGTGGCCTGAGTTCCTGAAGAGAGAAGGGAGAAGAACTTTTCCTCATAAAAGAAGTTTCATTTTCCTTTGTAAAAACCCTATAAAAAAGGAAGTTTGCAGGTTGCATTATAGCTAGGGTGCGAGAATGTCTGATTCTCGTAGGCTGCATCATAGCTAGGTCATGATGAGTTCACAGTATTCTCTATAGGCAGGGTGAGAGAATGCTTACACGTGGGAAAAACGAGGGTTTTCTCAAATCTTCTAGAAGGAGAAACTTCCATGGTGAGGTGGCATCCGAATGGTTTGGATCTTACTCGCTTTCATGATTTAGTGGGATCATCCTAACCTCCTCACCTTATCCTCTTTAGCTTATAAAAGGAGAGGAGCTCTCATGGATAGAGGCTAAGTTGGATTTGGCTCAGAATTATTAGCTTGGGTGGAGTGTCTTTGAGTTTTTCCTTTGTCAAGATAGATTGTAAATATTATCATATATTTGCTCTCAGAATTCTTAGAATGGAAGTGTGTGGGGAATGAAGGATGGTTGGAAGGGATCTTACGACATCAAGGCCACGGTTGTAATCTCTCTTTCACATTTAATATGATATAGTAATATGAATCTTTCCTATAAAGCTTGTTGTGTTTTATTGTATGATTCCTTGATCACATACATAGGTTTATATTGAGTTTATGCTATTACTATCACTTTGGTTGGTTGTTTTCTTTTCCAGGTTCATCATTGTATGAGAATTGGAATGGAGCTAGGATGGAGATGGCGAGAGGAAGTGACATTTAAATGGTATGTCACCCATCCCTCTTTATTTAGTAAATTCAATATTTAAAACTCAAGGAAAGCGTCACGTTCTAGTTTGTTTTGTTCTAGATCTAGGTGGATCTAGGGAGATCAGTTAATGTCCACACCTACCGATTTATCCAATAACGGTCTTATAGTTGGGTATCGCATCATGAAATTCCAACTAGTCCATACTGATCACCATGTCATAATATCCTAATATCGTGACATATAGGTTGGAATTCGTTACAAAATATCCCAAGTTAATGCTACAGTCTGTAACCTTTCCTCCAACCTTCTATTTGGCACTTAAAGCCATTTTTACATATCTAAAATCATCCCGTTCAACTGGATTTACCTTAATTCTCTTTAGCGCTGCACTAGAAATAATGCTCTTTGTAGCACCTGGATCTATAAAAATACTAAAGTTTTGATCGACGATCATACCTAACGTCTTGAGCATAGTGGACTAGTGCTTGGCCTAGTAGTTGTTCACCACAACATGAATCTTGTGGGCCTTTCCTATTTCTCCAAATGTAGTGTGTCATGTTGATCCAACCGTTTTGTCCTTCTCAATTAGGTAGTCTCGCTAGTAATGTGGCTCTCCATATGTCTAACATTCGGTATTCGATCAAGTACTCCTAGTCCTCGAAGTAGAAGTTTTTGTGATCCTGATGTCATCTATCCAGTTTTTCTAGAAGGAGTCTTTCCCTGACCCATGCCGCATAGATCTTCCTCATCTATGAGGGCCTTCTAGATTGGATCGTGCAATTTCTAGGGCATTAATATCCATACCTTTTCACAAATGTTGAAGTTAAGGTCAACACGAAAATTTTGACCTTCAACTAATTCTCTGTGTTCATGAATTTGGCCTCATACTTCGGCACCGTACGACCACCTTGTCGTAAGGTGTTGAACTCATTAAGTTGATTCTCAAATAATTCCTCTGACGAATACATCTCCCGAAACCATTCCTCAAACAATTTTCATGACACGTCTTCAACGACCATGTTTAATTGAGGTAGGAGTGTCTTCCACCATAGAAGAGAACTCCCCTTCAACTGAAAGACCGCCAAACAAAATTTCATGTTGGAGGTGAAGTCAAAAAGTGCGAAGAAAATCTCCATGTTCTCCAACCATGCCTCGACGAATGGGCCATCTGTGGCACCCATGAACTCATAAACTTAAATTTCTTGAGTTCCTTGAGTACACTACTGCTAACTACTGAAGGACATTGTGAACCCTTATTGGGTCTAGGTGTCCTACCTCATTCGATCAAGATTTCTAATCAAGCCTCCAACATCCTCTGAAAGGATCTCATCATCCCTACCATAATTCCCACATCGACCTACTCCTCCTCAACAGTCTGCTCATCCTTCTAAGTATTAGATTCCTCTGGCATGCATACACTGGGAGGAGGCATACCTCATATCCCCACACCACGACGTCTGCTCATCTGATGTCCTCTAACCATGATTGTCACATGGACAATTTCAATATTTATTAATGATGTGATTTTAATCATTTGTCTAACATAGTGGAAGGCGTAATGGTCCAATGTCACAGGGTTTAACCCACTCTGATACTATATGTAACATCCCCTCTGTTACAACAACAAATAATATATATATATATATATATATATATATATATATATATATATATATATATATATNGCATCACAACATAATTTAACAACCACAATAAATATCATCATAATCGAACTGAAAGCAACATCACTATTATTCAACAACCATATCACATGAATATAACATAAGGAAACTACCCTCCCAACCTATCCTGCAAGGTTAGGACCTCCAAGACACATAAGCAACGATCAAGTCCAAGATTCATCCGAATGATTTTGACCACTTAAGGTATCAATACTGGCGACTATTATGAGGAACAACGAAGTATCTAAATCCCATTAATTTAATCATACACCGCTATTCAAGACTAGAATCATCAACATACTTAATCATCAATTTATCATAGTGCAAATAATAATATACTCTACTTAATAAACCTTTCAATCAATGCTTAAGTATAATTTCAAATAAGAAAATAATACATAAATATTAATAATAACCCCATTATCATAAGTACAATCTTAGGAGTGGGAAAAGATCTACTACAATATTCATTAGTATCTTATCAAGTCAGGCTTAGTCTAGGTCAAGCATCAAATCAAGTTTTCTTCATTTGCAATAATTACAACTTCTATGTAACTCAACCATGTACCTTACTAACATGATATATCTTAATTAAGAATTAATAGGTACTTCAGATCCTAGTTACACTTCCAATCATAAAATCCCCTAAGAAGATTTAATATATTTCTTAAGCACCACGTACAAAATTCAATACCACTTTAAGTATCCTCTTTAACTATAAGAAATCAATCATAATTAGCAATTAATAATAATTCTACTTCTTTCATATCCATTTAAAATAACTAAGAGGTTCAATCATAATGAGGAATGTGAAAAAATTCCAAGACTACCTTACATTTCCATTGCAAGAAACTATAAGAAGTTCAACCCACAATTTAAGAATTAGATCAGATAAATTATATGCTATCTTGCACATCCATATATAAGGATAATTAAAGAATATCAATTTTTATTAAACAATAAAATGAAGAACCCAATGTTGACTTATAAACCCAATTAAAAGAACTAAAGGAAGACCTAACAATAATATAAGAATCCAACATCAAATTATAATTCCATTCAAGGTATTAAGGAAAACCAAATCCTAATTCAATCATATACAAGAATGCAATTGCTATCTTAAAAATTCATTAAAGGAGTTAAGGGAAGACCAACCATAATCAATAAATGATAGAAGTCAATTTCCCTACATATCCATTTAAGAATTAAGATAACCATGTTTTATTAAACCATAAATAAAGAACTCACATACTAACTTATAATACGTTTAAAAGTTTAGGAAGACAAATCCTAATTGACCATAAATAAATAATGTTCAGAGGCTAGATCACATATCCATAATAAGGAACAAGAAGGAGTTCCAGAATCTATCCCATCCCTTGATTCGGTGTGCAGAAAAATCCAAAATTCATTCTAGACCTCAATCTAGACCTCCATCTGGCACTTAATATAGTCCTCCATCCAACACTTAATCCAGTACTCCATCTGAGACTTAGTCCAGTTCTCCATCTGACACTTAATTTATGATAGTTTAAATTAATTTTAAGTGCAATAAAAATAATTTTTATTAATTGTATAACTTAGATGAAGGGACAATAATTTGATGTAGGGTTTGTCAAGAAGTGGAAGCGACAGGTAAGAGGTGAGTGAATGTGTATATTTCCAACCAATCAAAAAAATTCAATTTCACCCTTCTTGGTTTTAACTCTATGAATGTTACCACTGTTTTAAAACAAGGAAAATCAATACAAAAAAAAAATTGGAAATTGGAAAACTAGACACAAATAGGTTAAATGATGTTGTAATTTCAAGACAGACATTTTTCATACATAAATTAATCTGACACATGATCCGACCCTTGATCCGGCCCCTAATTCAGCCCTCGATCCGACCCCTGATCCGACCCTTGATCCAGACCTTGAAATAGTAAAAAATTATGATAAATTCAAATTTTAAATTTTAGGCAGTGTATAGATTTCGGAAATGGTTAATCCTGAAGGAAGGGACATTAAGTAAAAATAGATTTACTCAGTAAGTTCAAGCTATTTCTTCAGCCCCAAAATTGTTCCATGAATTATAAAACTTCGAAATTAAAATTCAGAAAAATGGAAATACATAGAACATAAATCGCTCAATTAAATTATGGGATGTTTTCTATAAGACACCGAATGAATTCCAGAACTACAGAGTTTCAATCATTGAAATCAATAACTAAAGAACAATTTCAGAAGCATCTACATGTATGGGCAACATAAAGCCCCAATTTTGTTTCCAGAAAATCATCAAACAAAAATATGAAAATTTTAATCATTCAATTGGAAATCGCTCGTAAGACCCTATAGGACAATAAATAAAAATTTAGCATACACCTACAATGAGCCAACATACTTCTACTGGATCTGTAATTTAAGCTACAAATCAACCTCCCTTCGAAATTAGTGAATGGAAAGGGATAAGACCGGATGTCAACACAAGGGAAAGACAACGCAGGTTCCCAACAGAGCATTGACAACTCTAAGATGGTTGCATAATTTCCCAAATTGTTACAAAGGAAAATATACATTGAGATCTTACGATTTCAGCAATCATAACCATAATCCATTTTTCCAACAACAATTAAATTACTCACATAGAAAGCAACTAAGGAATTTTAGGATAGTAAGAAACAAAATTAATGAAAGTTCATTATACAAGAAATCATTTCTCAAAAATTGATAAAACCCAAACGTATATAAAAACACATTCTCTCGAATACATGATCCATTCCCCAACCTTAATTTGCAACTATAGAGACTGGTAATTTAAATTAGAAATTTGATATGCCAAACAATGGCAGGGATCAAGAAATTCACACTATGTTTTGCATATATTAGCTAGCATCCATTGTTCCTTTGAGAACATAAAAAGACAATAATTATCAATTTTTCTTCTAGATCTCAACCAATAATGAACTTTCCAATTCAAACATAGAATTACAACAAAATATAGGTTGGATTTATAAATCTCTTAATTTACAATAAAATCTTAATGCAAATAAAAATTTCAATTGAAATTACCATAACCGAAGATGAATAAATCTAAAGATGTTCTTCAACAAATGGTGCTCCTTCCTTTTTTGATGCAAGAGCATCGTGGAAAGCCAAAGCACATGCCTAGCCAAAGAGATAGCTGGACGCACATATGAAATTAAATACATTTTTGAGGAAACGTTGCGAATTTAAAAATCTAAAACATTAATGTAATGGATGGGAGGAAAGTGCATTAGCATTTATGTATTGAAGATCCAAACTGATTTTGGAGCGTATGTTCCTATCCACTGGATGTAATAGGGATTTATGTATGTTTAATGCAAGTAGGTAGATTTAATCTAATAGATTATATAGTTTTAGAACCGTAGGAGGGAAAACGGGTCATAGACACCCTCACCCTTGTATCATTGTAACATAATTCAGAATTCATATGCTGTAGAGATGCAGAGAAGAATAGAGGAGAACATATAATTTTATGCATTTTAGCTGTTATTCACCATGTACAGGAGCACTGGAATTAATAGAATAAAGATTTGATTCCAATCTATGTGTTTGTTATGGTTGTTGGAACCACCTATTAAATGGTATGTTGCAGGCTTGTTTGCATTATCTGTATGCATTTTTCTTCAATGCTATGCATGTGTGTATGCTCTATAATTCTATGTTGAATGTTTGAATTCTGGAAAAGGGGAGAATGATTTTCAGTTGTTTCTCTTTCTAAGAACTCCCACAAAGTGTGTAGTGGAGGGTCCACAAGGAGTGCGTTGACCAGGCTCTGAGTTTCATCTCAGAACTCTCATGGGAGATTCAAATTGTATCTTTATAGGAAATAGTGCTAATAGAGAACAGAGCCATGCAAAGTGTGTGCATGCTGGGAGAAGGGAACATATTTCTTCAAACTCATAGAGGAGTTGAAGAATTCTCTATTGCAAGGAGTGCACAAAGCCTAAGACCCAAATAAACAGAGGGTATTTGAAATTTTTCCACAAGGAGTGTGTGCAGGGACCCTTTTGGAAGCCTTGAGTTCGTAAGCAAAAGCTCAAAAGGGATAGAACCTATGAAGTGTTCAAAGGGAGGAAGAGGTTGAAATCATCTCATAGAAGTAAATTTTAGGAGGAAGGATGCCAAGTCATTTGGCCAGAAGTCCTCCTGAAGTTGAATCGGATGGTGGAATCGCTTCAAGGAGAAGTGTCGAAGTTCCGTTAGCCATTGGATCTTGTGGAATAGAGGAAGGATTAAGACCAAGTGTCTTCCAACACCCATAAGCTAAAGAGGAGTAGTGACCATTAGATCTGGATCAACAAGGACCATTGATATCTTATGTGAATTCACCATATTGGGGATCGGGAAGTGGAGTAGTTCAAGGTTGGAATTGAGAGTTGCGAACTCCTAGGTTGCAAAATCCTGATACAGCCAGGACCATTAGATTGAGGGAGGCACACAGTCGTAGATCTTGTTAAGAGTACAATTTCAGAGTCGGGGATCCATAGACAAAGAGGAACGGTTGTTGGCTATTCACTCGAGTCACGAAAGCTGGAAAATATGTGTGGACAGGTGGCAATAACTCACCCCATAAGTAGGCTAAATAGAGGTGACAGGTGGTGTGTACCCATCGCTTTGGTTAGAGTCAACCTTCGTTGACATATCACATTTTGTGGATTCACAAGGGAAGAGCACAAGAGGTTGTTGCTCCAACGCGCGAAGTCGCGAGTCACGAAAGGTGCTTGCATTAAGGCTTGGTTGTGGTCATATTGGAAAGGGTGCTTACACCTTAAGCCCATTCACAATTTCACGTTTCGGCTATTGCCAAGAGATGTGGCATTGCATTTGAAGCTCCCAACTCAAGAGACCCAAAATCCTTTGCAGGCATAAACAAGGAGTTCAGTTAACCCTTGTCATGGTTTAGAGAAGATCCTGCATAGATATCGGCCTGAGGGTAGGAGGTCTGCACCATTTATCTCACTTTCTAAATGTTGAGACTTCACCAGTACCTCCCAAACAATGCTAGGGATACTCTTATTCCCCCTTACCCCCTTGATCCACAAAGGGGCCAAGCACACACAAACATAGAAAATACTCTACCTCCAGTAAAACCAGTAAAGAGGTTGGTTGACTCTAACCAAAAGGTCAGGGAATCTTCCACACCTCTCCCTCAATGTCTGGTTTTTGGTGCATGGCCCCTTTAATCCTTATGTGAGTCATATTAGCAAGCATTCATTAACCTACATCCATCGATGAAACACTATCAATGATCCATATAAAAAATCATACTATAATCAATCATATATCACATATGCATAAATGAAATAACCAAACCAATACAATCCATTCCTTGACTCCATCCAGAGTCCAAGGAGGTCCATTGATGCCATCAACATCCATAATCTATCATTTGTCCTGCACACTCAGGTAAACTCATCAATATCATATGTCAATACATATATCCAATAACAATAAATCACAACCCATCACATCATCATGTAAAATCCATAGTTGAAACAAATAACGTTGTACTATAACCGGATCACTTGCACGCAAGTGTCCTCAAAGAATAAGTCAATAACATGTGCTTAGTAGAGAGAGATGTTACACTCTTCACTGTATATCATACGTGTGTTGATCTAATGGTCATGACTTAATTGAGTGTTGATCTGACGATCCTTCTCTGTAGTTCCCAGATATGATGACTACTATAGCATTATGTTGAATTCATCCTTCGATGGTCACGATCTAGTCTAATTCCTTATCAAATGACTCTCGTGTGTCATCTTTTCTGAGATTCGATTAATGTTCTTCCTTCTGATATGTTCATCGCTATTTCTTCTGATATTTTCATAACTCTCTTCTTCACCCTTTTTGTCATCAATGACAATTCATCATAAAAACTCATCATCACATCACAATCATTTTTGACTGTTGACATCAATGACAATATGTCCAACACTCTTTGCATACAGGGCACTATACCTTTTCTTGATATTCATCTTTATATAAAATGAAATCATTTTTACATGAATGAATTTGGTTATATTAAATCCCTAACTCAACCAACAACTGATCTGCCTCTCTGCAACATGATGGAAACACAGTCTCTTCAGAAAATATTTTGGTTTTTAGTGCCCTATCATATTTTCAAAGATTAGATAAATTAAATGGTTGACTTATGATGAACATGTTTGATATGTCAATCTATATTAGGACTCTTCATAAACGAATTGTGTACACCAATTGACAATGCATTGTAAGAAATAGATCTCAACTCACTTTAGTAGGGTGGTGAATCCTTTGTCTGAACAACCAAATAGTGACTTTATTTCTAATAATATTAATGTGAATGCCAGTTTTGAGGTTCTACTTGCACCCGATTTGAGCATGGGTGTATTTGTTGCTTTCTTGATGGAGTCATTCAGGTTGTTATCATCAACATTATGTTGGTGGTAATTACCCCTACTATCATCGTTACCTTCATCCATATGATCATTATTGTCATCATCATTTCCTTCCCCAAAGAAACCTGCAAGAATTTCATTCAATTCACTATCATGATCATCATCAATAAGGCTAGGTGGCATGTCATCAACGTATGCTAATCTCATCAGATGTTCAAATGATACATGTGGATATTGGTGGCCACCCACCTATTCCACTTGGACCCCCACCATTGTTTCTTTCATTTTTTCAGTTTCCTTAATTATAGCACAATTTACTATTTTTGGCATTTTTTTCGGGTCCTAAACTTCTGGAGCCATTTTGAGGCCCTAAACGACATTTTTGTGGCATCAACCTGTCGATGAATATTAGTTTGTTCCAGACCATGATATTCGTTGTCAGTAGTTGTAGTTGGACGGGATGATCCAAACCATCTTTTCTCCTTGGTATGGTTTAAAGGATGGTTTGGATCATCCCGTCTAAATATTGATATCCCAGTTGGATCTTGGGTGTTAGACGTAATCGTTCATTCATAATTATCTTCTACCTATCAACAAATGCATCCAATATTTAATGTTTGGAAACAATTGGATAAATCATAAATGTACCAATTTCAAAGAAATATAATCAATAATGGCTTAACAAATTAAAATATAAAAGGTATGAACATATATACATCAATTTAATAATGGAACATTATTTTATAGACTACTTTGTTTATACAATGATTTGAATAAAACAAAATTTTGACAACACAATCTATAAAACATAAATCCACACTCATTTATTATTCTTTGGTTTTCTGCCCTTAAGAACATCCTTAGGAAGACCTTGTTCTTCCCTTTTATTTTGCGCAAGAGTACATTTTAGGAAGGGGTAATCAATCAATAACTCATACCCAATGGTAAGGTCCATAATATCCTCAATAATTATCTATCTATAAACCTCTCTTTCCATATCTCCATCTTTATCATTTATAACCTCAACAAATTGACAATTCGTTCTTACAATAGGGTCTCTTCCCTTACTACTATTTATAAACCCTGCAATATTTTTGTGTGCATATGCACGTCCATATTTATACATAAGGTCAGATCTATTCATTTCTTTTCCACTTTCCAATTGGAGACGATGTGTATACATATTGAAATTTAGACCATATGCTGACATGTTAGGCTTATATTATGCTATTCTCCTGCATTCACTAGTGTAATATGATGGACCATAATATGGCATTAATATCCTAGTTGTTTGTTGTGAATTGTTTCTATGTTTAGATCCCACATATAAGTTTTCAACAATAAAGAGGCCTAGATTCTCTCCATGAATATTGGAGGGTCGTATTATGTATCTGTAACCCCAAAATTAAAACACCTAGTACACTCTAGGTAGTTGTTGATCACTAGGCCAATCACAATATAGTAGATAGTCAAATATATCTTTGTAAATTGATCTCAAACGTAGGGGAAAGTCATCATATCCATCACATTCATTCTCAAAGGGTATGTAGTCCACCTTCCCCTTGTCTATAGGAAAATTATGCATCTTTAAACCAATTCTTGTTCTGTTACTTATTTTCATCAATTCCTCATCTTCCAAGCTAGTATATTGACACATTATTTTTAGATGTATCATATGATAAATGATTATTTCCCTCTAGGATGGAAGTCGGTGATCCATGATATTTTAAACCAATAAATTTATCCTGCAAGCATCCATTAAGAAAAAAAATAATTATTTAAATAATATAAAATGATGTTTAAAAGAAGTACACATGTTATTTATATCAAATTGGAAAATTCCTTTCCACAATTACTATTGGATTTGAATCGATTGTAGGAGGAATACTATCTACTGGAAGCTCATAATATATGTAATGTCTTTGTACAATCTCCCAATTGAATTGTTTCTTTCCATGACATATAGAACATCCACAAACAACAATTTTCTCAAAATATTCATCCCATGTAATGTAGTCTTCACCAACCTCTTCTTCAATGCAATTACTTGTTGTGTATAGAGGATCGAATGCCATATCCTCTTCCACCCATTGTGTTCTTTGTGATTTAACATTTTTAGGTTCATGCCCATGTACATATAATTTTTTTCTTTTTCTATTTGAATGCTTAGGTTGTGAACTTGCTCCAATCTTGATATGAAATAATCAATAAAATGCATTAATTTATTTCAAGATTGGATAATACACTATAAATTTTAATAATACAGTGAAAAAGTATGGATGTATCGAAAAATGCTTCCTAAGTTAAGTCAAAATTTGATTTACTGATGTCCTGCAACATTTGTTGTGTCCTTATTTGATATGACATGATATGTTTCCATGGCCTCATATCACCCTTATAATACACAACATCGTCAATTATGTTTATTACACCAATTATATCATTTCAACCAATATTCTATCCAACACAAAACCTCACTTTACTCATATATTTTACATATTGATATAATGTTTTAGATTTGAGAAAAAATAACATAGTTTATATAACTGTATCTTGTCTATGTTGTAGCATTTGTGAATTCATAAACACCACAATCCTTTGGTTGAGGTTGCTTTGTTTTCTTACCTTTATTGTATATGCAGATTTTGTATCTGATTCTATGGCCACCCACTTTCCTCTTGTTGATTTAGTAGGTCTACATCGTCCATGTCCTCTGTCCATGGCCTCCTTTGGATCATGTAATACACAAAAATGACATTAGTCACATAAAATCTATGTACTGAAAGAATGTTGTTGATATTATCTTGTTAATATGCTCTCTTTTCACAGTCCATGCAAGGATAAAGATTTATAACATAAAAAGGATCGAAGAAATGACATGAACTTGTTGTGTCTCTAGCTATAATGAAACTACGATAGAGCTTTATAACATGAAAGATATCATTGCAAAACTTTTTTTAACAATGTACAATTTCATGATGATTTACAATGATTAGAATTATATATTTATAGTGTAAATCTACCATCAATGAGATGATTTTCATGCTAACAAAAGGAATAGAAAAATCTTAGTGTTTTTGAGAATATGTTAGTTGTTAGGGGCCTTAATGGTGATAATACAATCAAATTTAATCATTAGAGATAGTGGAAATGTCACCTAGTTCCACTATTAGATCCCATTGATGATGTCAAAGAATTTGGAGTTAAGTTGGCACAATATCATACTACACGTTGATCTGTTGGTGATGCCATGTAGATGAATTGTTGAATAAGGATCAATCACATGTTGTAGATTAGGTGTGGGTCATATTTGAGATGGTCAAGATCCATTATTTACTCTAGGAGGCTCGAATCCATCCTCATGATCCACAAAATTAGAGGAAATCCTAAGAAATCCCAAATCTGCCCTGATTTTTGCCAAAAATAGGGGATTTTCCTACATAACTGGTTGAGTTTGACCAACGTTGACTTCACACTTGTGGAGTCTCTTTTTGGAAGAGAATATGTATTTGTCCATCCATGGACATCAAGGATCATGCCACATGTCTCATAATTATCCCAACTATCCCGAAAGTCTATAAACCATAGATTTATTACCAAAAGTTACAACTTCCTGTAATTTTTGTTAAAAATTTATCTTTAATGCCTAAGTTTTGTCTAAATTTCAGAAAATAAAAGAAATGAAAAACTAAACTTATTTTACACATTTAGATGTAAAAATGGTGATGTAATGAATAATGGTGATGGAATGAATAATGGTAATGGTTTAAATATGGAAAAATAAGGAAAATTAGGGCTAAAAAGTATCTATCAAAAGTACCCAACATGTATCATTATACCTATCTATCACTGTTCAATGGTATGACCACCAAATTTCAAAATGAGGTCACTATACCCCCTTTTCCTAGTACTCATATCAGTATTTTTGCTTCCTCTGTAGATGAAATTTGAAATCTAGAGATAATTTCATAGGGGTATGGATTTCATGACATGATATATGCATGGCACATTGAAGAGAAGGTGATCTATAAGGGTTGTGGGTCACAAAACAATATAAATTATGGTGTTGTTATATCAACCATTGTACCGACATCCAGCGCAATTTATAACACCATCAATGAATAATTAATTGTTTCTTATATTGTGATTAATTATAAGAAATATTGTAATTAAAATGTTATGGATGAGCTTCCATTCCTACACAACGATCCCATGGGCCCTGACATCATTTATCACAAGAAAGGATGTTTTTGCAAAAAAAAATTTATGGACCTATTTATGAAATAATCAATTATCAATATGGCCCATTAGTCATTAAAATTAATTTGGCATTGTTTCTAATTCTAAAGGGTTGCTAAACCATGAAGAAATCATGTTGAACATGAAGGAAATGTGTTTTGAATCCATTGACAATGTTGGAGGGGAAAAAATGAGATTTAACTTCCATTGTTAGAGCAAGGCATATTTCATGCTCATATTAGGTTTTAATTTTTTTGGCAAGCAATGGAGTAAATGAAAGTGCATAAATTTTCTTGTGAATGTTTTGTCATGCTTTTCATTTGCATTATATAATTTTGTTGCTCATAGTTTTATTTCTTATGTTCTCATATGTTTGGTAGATTTAAGATTGAATATACATGAATGAACTTATTATTGAAGTAATCCTTTCATATCATTATCATTCTTATAGATTTTATCATTGAGAAAATTTTATTTTGTTTGAGATTTATTGGTGACACAAGTTTGTAAGAAGATTCATTAGTTGTCTTTTTAATGCAATTGCTTGATATCATGTTTCAATTGTTGTGCAAGTTTTAATATAAGACTTGAATAAGTGGAAATGGAGCTCATACTTGTTTTCAAGAATTTGGATCTAAATCAATGGATAAGGTAAGGAAACACACAATATGAACAATATGAAAATTTTTCCTCTTGCTCTCATGTGGAGTTAAAAGAAAAGAAAAAGAAACCAAAATTTTACATCAATGAATGCTCATTCCTCACCCTCACCTTTTCACTAAGTTCAATTCCAAATCTCACAAAGATTGCAACCATATTTGTGATGATTTTTTCTTGAAGGATTAATGACATTCTTAACTCTCAATGGAAAAACACAAGAAACTAGCTTATGTGAAAGATCCCTTCTTGGTTTATATTAGTTTTAATGAGTTTGATGCACCGATGGTTCATTTATAGTTAAAAGGATTACAAATTCCTTGAGAATTTGAATAATTAATCCATTTGAAACAAATTTTATTATTCACTTTCACAATGCACATTTTTAGAGAAATTCAAGCTACTAGTCGCATAAGAATGTTCACCATTTTTTCAAATCATCCTCAAATGTTTTAATGTAACTTCTCTTATTCCTTATAGAATATTTTAATAAATGAATAAGAGATAGTTATTGTTGAATTATTGTAACTTTGAAGAATATTATACTTATATTTGAGTCATTATTGTTTAGATCAAATCCCCCTTTATGGATTGATCAAGTCGTATCTTTTATAAGATCAAATCCCTTTTTGTGGATTGGTCAACATGTATTTGTATGGTAGTATTTGTAAAGTTATCCCCTAGTAATTGTAAAGTTGTTTTAGCCACTTCTAGGATAATTCGTCTCCACCAAGTCCAGAGTTACAACCCTAGCACCACCTCACAACTTGTATTTATATGTGAGGATGGTGTATCATTTGAACACACTCACCACACTAGCTATGCAACTATGAAGAAGTGCACAAGTCTTGAAGGAACTGCTACTGAAACTAAGTTTAACGTCAAGGAGGGTTCTTGGTTAGTGTCTTGGTATTTCTTGGTTAAGTGATGCGCTACTCTTCCTAGTGAAGGAGTAGAGGAGGATATTATGTTCGGTCTTTGGTTTATCTATATTGAGGAAGTTTTTGTTGGCTTTTCTCCCCCATGAGGGTTTCCCAGGATAATTTGTGTGTCTCTATTATTTCTATGATTTCCTCTCTTTCAATGATCTTATTTATGCATCTAATATGCTAAATGATTCTAAAAAAAATAAGAAACGTAACTACTAGCTGTATAAGTAAATATTTAACACGGTATCAGAGCAAGCCTGAAAGAGACCAATTCATAGTTTATAAGAAGTGGCTAGACTCAACGCAAGCTCTCCAAGATTCAGTTTTGTGTTGCAGCTGCTGCAAAATTAGGGTTTCTGCATAAACCCTAAGTGTGACATTTTCCTTGTTTGAGGAGGACATTAGAGAAAGTAACCAAACCTAGGCACTAGTCCTAGGAGGGCACATCTAGTCCCTGGATCAGAAATTTGAAACTCAAAGTTTGAAAAATTAGGGTTTCCTCATAAAACCCTAAGTTGCATTTGTGGTTGCAGTACCAATTGTAGTTGCAATTGCAGTATCTGTTGCAGTATCAGTTGCAGTTGCAGTGCCAGTTCCTTCATGCCAATTCCTTCATGCCACTTGCTACACTAGCTGTAGTACAAGTTACAATGAAAGTTTTTATGAAGTGTTGGCACTGATTTTTATTGACCTAGTGAACCTTACCCTAGAAAATCTCTAACTAAATTTAAGTTACAAGTTGAAGAAACTTTGAAGTTTTAAAGGTTTTTTATTGCTTGCCATTGCTTCCAAATGGTGCCACTACCTTCCATTACTGGTAGACGTATGTAAGTAATCTGTATCAATTTTTTTAAAGGGTAATTGCAAGAGAAAGGATATTTTTTTCAAACAACAATCGTATATCCAGAAGGATCTTAGATCCAACACACTCAAAGGAATAATGCACCCTAGTTTTGATTATTTTTATATGAATTTATTTGTTATGACATTATTTTGATATTATGAACATCTAGGTTGTATGTTGAATTTATGATCATCATACTAACCATTAGTAAAAATTAAGTTCAAGGTATTAGATTGATTAAAGTTGAGATTATAAAGTTTATTCTCTAACTTATATTTATGTCAAGAATGCATATTATCTTAGTACATAGGACATGTTGAAGAGAAAACTTGTCATATTGAGTGAAGGAGACTCAGAAGAAAATAAACACACTCATTCTCGAGGACAAGACTCCAGGTTACAAGTTTGATTGATTAAGTTGATAAGATTTGAATTTTCACATGTCAAGTTTGATAACTGCCTCATTACAAGTAAACACTATAGTTGTGATAGAAATATTTGAAAAGTTTTATACTTGGTAGCATGTGAGCATTATTGAGATAAATTCTTATTGTAATCATTTACCAGATATAACTAACATATCCTCTAAGAGAAAATTCTTGTTTTGTTTCCAGGTTACCATGGAGGAATGATTGATCACAACACTAGAAGAGAATTTATCTCATTTCTTATTATTTTATTTCTTACTTTTGACCCTTGTTTCTGGAAAGTCACAAGTGATAGCTCTAAAGGAGCTATTGTGATTATTTTTATTCCTACTATTTATATTATTATGATAAAGAGTATTAGTCTTGTCTATTGTTTCTCCCTTGTTGTTCTTGTTCCAGGAAGGTCATAGGTGATAACCCCAAGGGAGATATAGTAACGATTGCAGGAGGAAATATATATTAGATGAGACATGGAGCAGACTATCCAAGTTTTATATATGACAATATACATCCATGTAGTCAAGAAGAAGGATAAGCTACTTTTTCTAGATACAAAACATCTCATATGGAGACATATCACGAGGAGTAGAAGTATCCAAAGATGACTGAACATTAGAATAGAAATCACAATAGAATTGGTCAATGAATAATGAAGCCACCTTGATAGGAAGCATAATTCATTTGAATTTTGAATCAAATTTTCATATTAAGACTTGGAATTCAAGACCAAGTATATCCTCTAGAGACTATGAAGGTTTTGTATACTCAGAAAAAATCAAGACTCAGAGTAAGCATGATCTCAAAAAGGATCAGATGTGAAAAAGAGACATCTTTCAGGACTAGTAGAAATATGCCATGAGTTGAAAATACCATATCGTAGCTTCAAAGACTTATAGGAGATAGGAAATCTCTCGACAATATTCTCTTGTTTCAATGACAGAGGAGGAAGTTGGTCAGAAGGACTGGGATATGGATTCTTCCTTGAGACTAGAAGGGAATTTAGTGGTGACTTCCAAGACTGATCTAATAGATGAAGCATGTTGCATATAATAGTATAAATATGTAGAAAACCTGATTTGTGTCGAGAGGATTCTTGATGTAGGAGCATCGATCGACCTCAGCAACATGCCAGTATTCCAGCACATCAGTGCACAGTTTAGAGAAGGAGAGGCATTGAACCTCCCATTTTTAAATTTGAAATCTGATCCTATAGGATTTTGTGTTGTAAGTCTGATAAATTCCAAGCCATACCTTTGTACAGGTAGTGGACAGAGTCGCCTTAAAAGGTTGATTGTAATTAGGTCTTGGTCTGAGTCAGATTTGGAATTTTCATTTATGTAATGAAGATGTAGGAGTATGGTGTCTTAATTGAGACAATAATGACACTAAGGCAATGGAGAGGATAATATCGTAGAGCCCTCGTTTTCAAAAAGGGGAGAGAGAGATCTTTGTAGAGGAGGTCTTAGAAGTATAACTCAAGATAGATTTAGGATAGGAGGTAGAGTAGTTCCGAAGGAGATCTTGAGAGAACTGGGACTCTGTTGTAGTCCAATTTTTGTAAACATATGTATAGACACACAAAGATAATAGAAAAGTAGTTTTTCCTGCATATGGTGTGTTTATGTATTTGTGTTCATTATTATGTTTTTATGTCATTCATGTTTTGAATGTATGAACTAGTGAAGTATTGTATAAGTTTCAATTGTTTCTTTTCTTTGAGTCTCGAGTGCAAGGAGTGAACATAGTCTGCAAGGAGTGCGTTGATAGAAGTGAGTTAACCTTAGGAAAAATCATGAGAGATACCGTTGAAACTTCATCAGCAGAAGTGCAAGGATTGCATAGGAAGAACTCTATGTTGAGTTCCGAGAGAAATAGAGTTACTGAGAACTTTGTAGAGTTCTACCAGGTGGGCATCAAGCGAGTGTGAGTGTGCATAGAGAGAACTCTTTGTTGAGTTCAGAGAGAAGAGTATCATAGGAAGATAATCACAGAGTTGTTGAACACTCTGTAGAAATGATCTACAAGGTGTGCCTTGAGCAGGAGGTTGCAAGAAGGCACGAAGTTTTCTTTTGAAAGGAAACAAAAGGGATGAGACTCTTAGGAGACTAAGTAAATAGAAAATATCAGAAGAGATAACGCAAGGAATGCATGGGATATGAACTTATTTTAAGTCTTAAAGCTCTGAAGATATAACACTTTCAAGAGCGTAAGCGAAACCAAGATAGTCGGGTTCGCAGAAGAAGGTTCAAAGGTCAAAGCATTTGAACACAAACAAAAACTTCAAAGGCAGAAGAAGTCAAAATATCAAAAGGAGGAGTGACAACAACTGTCAGATCAGTTGTGGAAAGGAGCTTGGACTGTTATATCTACATCTAGTGTGCAAAGGAAGCACAAAGGAGAGGAACATATCACATTCATTGGAACTGAGCACAAAGTACTAGCAACCGTTGGATCCGGAAGAAGGTGCATGAGCCTTAACGTCTTGTGTGTGCAAGAGAGTGGAATTGTTGAAGTCCCAAAGTGAATAGGGACCTTCCATCGTCCATGGTGACAAGTGGAGAAATATCTAATGTTTTGGGTGAAAGTACTCTAGGAGAAATGAGTGCATAGGAATTGAAACTCCTGAAAACCCAAAGACCTGAAGAAGATAGAGGTTGTCAGATCAAGGAGGAAACAAGCGTCAAGAGATCGTTTGTTTAGGGAAAATGCATTCTAGGAGAAAAGATTGTATAGGAGTTTGAAACTCTCGAAGCCTAAAGAGCCGAAGGACCGAAGAGCCAAAGCACTAAAGAGTCAAAGAGCCAAAGAGCCAAATCACTGAAGAGCCTAAGTGCCGAAGAGCCGAAGAATCGAAGGGCTGAAGTAATGAAGAGCCGAAGCACCGAAGATTCAAAGCATTGAAGAGCCAAAGAGTTGAAGCACTGAAGAGACGAAGCATTGAAGAGATCTGGATTGCTAGATCCATAGGGACATGTTGCGACAGATCACAAGCTTCAGGTAAATTGCATTGTGATTTTACTTGAAAGTTGAAACTTGCAAAACCCAAAGACTTGAAGTGGATTTGAACCATCGGATCTAGAGGACATTTGGCATGAATCTGTGGACTCTAGATAAAGTCTTGAAGTAATTCATATTCGTCAGATTAAGAGAAGATGTGGTGTGAATCTATGGATTCCGAGTAAAGTCCTAAAGTAATTCATAGCTGTCATATTAAGAGGAGATGTGGATAAAATATGTGGGATCTAGGTAAAGACTTGAAGTAATCCTCAATCATCATATCAAAGGGGATACACATGTCAATGGATTATAAACTCTAGATAAAAGCATTTGGAGGAAGGCGAGACTTGAGATTTGAGGTTTACGAAGTTCAGAAATCCGAAGGGATGAGATTCGTTGATGTGAAGGTGGACACATGACACCAGATCTGCAACTCCCGAAGAAAGTGAAGGGGGAAAGGTTCGAAGACCCGGAGAAGATCTTGATCATTGATCAAGAAGGGAGTTGTAGGAACGTTGATTTGGTCGAGGAGGCCAAAGTCTCGAAGCAGGGGAACAACCATTGATTGGGGAGGATACGTGTCAGAAGATATTCCACTTCGGAAGATAACGAGTCAGAATTGGTGATGGTTTGAGAATTGAGATCCCTGAAGCCTGATTCATGGAGGAAATCCTAGCTATAGATTAAGGGGGACAAGTGTTGATAGATCTTCTACTTCAGAAGATTATCACACATGGAAAAGAAGGATTTTGAGATTTGAGATTCCCAAAGGCCGGATTCATGGAGGGGGTTCTGGCCATAGATTCAGGGAGACAGGTGGCAACGGATCTTCCAATATGGAAGATTTCCATATAGAGGAAGCGCAAGTTTGATAGTCAAAAATCTCGAAGGACGAAAAGATGGAATCAGCCACAACCATTGATTTGGAAGGGAGCTCAGAAGTGGGAAAGAAACGAGACTGTCTGAAAGTCTCAGGAGCTTAGAAGTGGGTTCAGTTCAACAAGGAGTGCTGATAGGTGAATATTCATGTGGGTTTGTAGACCATTTGAATGAAGATGATGAGAAGTTAAATAATTTCACCATCAAAGAGGAGGATTAGAGGAGCATTCTAATTATTGGAGGGATCAAGACATTCCTACCAAACAACCAAGTAGAGGCTAGTGCACATGATGAAAGTGCAGCAAAATAGGAAGGACAACCAACAAAAACTGTCAAAGAGGAAGAAATGGAGCAGACACTGATGTCTACCCCAATAGAAGGAGAAGAGAATTCATCATAATTTCTCAAAATTTTCAGCTAGGAGGTTGAACAGGCGATGACTATAGCATTGGAGTCTGCAGCAGAGGAGGAAATAGATAACATGGATTTTGTTGAGTTGTATGAGGAATTGGAAGCCCTAGAAAGAAGGTTAATGGTGCAAAACTTTCACATCTGACAGGTCAAGTTGGAAGAAGCTGGAGGAGCATACCATCCATAGGAATGGTTGGAGGGAGTTGGAGATATGACAACACAAGAGGAGCTGACCGAAGCTGATCTGTCAGAGGAGAAAACTAAGGAGAAGCTTGGTGATGAGACTACAAAAGTGGATTTTGTAGCAGGGTGGAAAACTTATACAACAAGAGGAGATGAAGACATCATGGGGGATCAGGATGATCTACCCTTTGAGGAGGAATTGAAACAGAGAAGACTACATAAGAAGAGCCAACCACTGGAGCAGTTGGATAGGGTAATAGAGGAGATCAGGAAGCTAATGTTGAGGTCAAAATAATTAGTCAGCAAAGGGGAGCTTAAAAGAAGAGAGATTGCCATAGAAATAGGGAAGAAACAAAAGAAGAAGTAGCAGCAACAACAACAACATAGCTGGAGAGGAGGAAGAGGACAACTCCAAGGAAAATTTTTGGATCCAGGAGGATTTCAACACTTGAGAACAGGAGCTAATGAGCAGGAGCTCATGATTTTCCCAGTAGTGGAGTATGATGTAGCAACATCACTCCACCTCAGCAATGTGCTTTTATTCCAACACATCAATGTGCATTTTAGAGAAGGATAGGCATTGTACATCCCATTTTTAAATTCAAAATCTGATCCTATAGGGATTTGTGTTGTAAGTGGTGCAGACCCCCCCTTCCCTTGGGTCGATATCCACTCAGGATATTCACTAAAAACACGCCAAGGGTTAGCTAAACCATTTGTTTAAGCCACAAAGGACTTCAGGTTTTGGGAGTTGGAGAGTCCCGATGTATTTCCATAGCTCTCGGCAAATGCTAAAATGTGAAACATCAACGAAGGTTGACTGCTCCAACACAACGAACACATGCCACTTGATACCCACTAGTTTTGGCTTTCGGGACATTGAGAGAGTAGCCAATAGTCATTCCTCTTCCCTTATGATTCCCCAAACTCCAAAATTCTGGGATGCCGAAATGGGCTCAACGTCCCATGGAATGTGAGATCGATGTCCTTTCGGGTTTTTTCCCAAAGATTGACCCCTCCTTTTACTTCCGCCACACGTACCCTCTGACTAAGACTTGGGACCCACCTTTTTGAAGTTTCTCTCTTTGCGATTTCAGAAGTTGCATTGACCATGCAACAATGAAACTCTACCTCTTGAGTCCCGAAGCCCTGAAACCTGATTTGTTCCCAACGCTATTGTCCCTCGACTTTTCAAGAAATTTTTCCTTTCCCTCTTCAGGATTTCGTGAACTGGGAGTTTGAAACTCTCAATTCCAAAGTCATTGCCTCCTATGTTTCCTGAAATCTGGAAAGTCGAAATGCCAAAATCCCACACCAAAGGCACACCACGTTTCATGACTTTGGGATTTTCAATGCAAAGAGTCTCAGCTCCTTGTCATCAGGATTTCCAGAATGTCGAATCCTGGATTATCGAAATTCCACTCCAACGGCACACTGTGTGTCGTGATTTCAGAATTTTCAATGCAAAGGGTCCTGTCTCCTTGTCATCAGGATTTTCGGAATGCCGAATCCCGGATTACTGAAATTCCAAAATTCCACACTTGATAATCCCTTTCACGATTCGGGTTTTAGAGTGACCAAGGAGTTTGGCCTGCACTCCGAACTTATGGATCCCAAATCCCTGAAATGATTTGACGTCTCAAACAGCCCATGATCAATAGTCCACGTTGATTCATGATCTCAGGGTGGTGGATTCATCCAACTCCTAACCACCTTATAGCTCCTCTGGATCCTATGGTCCTCGTGACTTCGTGAGTTCTCCATGGAGAATTTTTGACCACCATATGCACTCCTCAATGACTTCTATCCAAACAACTTGGTGTTCTCCCTCAGATCTTAACTTCTATGAGACAATTTCGATCTCCATCACCCTTTTAGCACTTCAAAGGTGTTATCCTTCCTGAGCTTTCACTTGTAAAATCAATCTCCCCAAAAGGATCCTTGCTCGCATTCCTTGTATCAAACCCTAAAATAACCTCTGGTTATTTGAGTCTCAAACCCTGTTCACTCTTTGCAACAGTGGTCCTCTCAATCTTTCCCTTATTTGATAAGTTCTAAGAATCCAACCAGCCTACACACACCTTGCACGACTCTGTGCTTCACCTACACTTCAGCTGGTATGAGAACAACGATATCTCTCCTGAGATTTCTGAGATAAAACTCAGACCCTCGTCAACGCACACCTTGCAGACATTCACTGCACTCCTTGCAGGAATTCTCAGGAAGAGAAACAATTGAAACTCATTCTTCTCCTCTCTCATACTTCATACATTCAACATGAAATCATACACATAACACAACATTGAAACAAATGCATAATAGAGAAACAAATCAACTATAAACATACCATTCACAAATATAAACAGTAAGCATCATAACACCATGAAAATTGAGTCAAAGCTTCATATATTAACTCAAGTGCTCCTGTACATGGGTTGTTCTCTACAACTCTCTTCTTTAGCTCTACAGCTTATGAATTCTGAATGATCATCCAAAATTTACCATGATACAAGGGTGAGGGTGTCTATATCCGTTTTCCCTCCTATGCTTCTAAACTGTCTAATCTATTAAATTAAATCTACCTACTTGCATTCATTACGCATAAATGACTCTACATTAGACAGATGAGAGCAATGCTCAATATCTATTTACAATATCTAGACATAAATGTAAGTATGCTTCCATTAGATATTACATTAATATCCATTCATTGATCTCAAAACACTTCAAAATGTGCGTTGGTGCTTTTCCAGTTGTCTCTCGCTTTCACGTTGATTGCTTGGCTGGCTACTAATGATGCTTCTACATCATACTCCCTCACTTGAAAATTTTCATGAACTCCTGTTCATGAGATCTTGCATGGTCTGTCCATGCCTATGAATTGTTTCTTCATCCTCCCAACTGGCATCTTCAATTGGATGTCCCTTCCATTTGACCAAGTATTCAAAATACTCTTTTCTCCTGGTCTTTTTTCTAACCCTTTTGTCAATTATGCTTTCCATCTGTGGATCTACATCTACAGGCATTTTCTTTTCCCATTGAACCTCTTTTTGTTCCTTGTTTTCTCCTACTTCTTCAGCTCTGTAAGGGTACAAATCCACAACATTGAATATCGGTGAGATTACGACCCCATTGGGTAATTCAATCTCATATGCGTTTGCCCCAAATTTCCTTATGACCTTGCATGGTCCAATCTTTTTCATCTTCATCTTATTATACATTGATCTAAAAATAGAAGGCTGACTTGTTAGTCTATGCAAGCACCCTCTACTTCATTAAAATAAAACTTTACAGGACCTTTCTTCATGTGTTAAAATATGCAAGATGAATTATGTGCCAAGTTTATGCTTCTTCTTTTAAATGTTAGAGTGTGAGGATATGTTCTTTTAAATGGTTAAATATGTACTTTAAATAAATACACAGCAACATAACTTGCAGAAAATAAACCATCAAACTCACAACAATAAAAACATGATAAAGGAGTTCACCCCTCTCCGGGCTACATCTCCTTGAGCCTCCATAAATGGACTTGGCTCTCTAGGATTAATTTGTCAAAAGTTCTTTTACAAGTTGTTTCTCAACTCCAATGGAAATTATGGCTATACCATTGGGATCAGAATACATAAAACCCCCAAAAATGACTAATAGAACTCTGAAAATGGATCATGGCTCATCCGGGCATGACCTCTTCTACATGTGGCCTAAAACTTCCCTGAGCTTCCTTGTGGTAAAAACACCTATAAAAGTCTTCAAAAGCCTCTGAAACCTATCCCAATGTGTTCAGAGAATAACAATTAGCCAAAAATGACTATTCAGTCACAAAAAAAAAACTTGGACTCACCAAAACATGTCCTCAATCAATGAGGGCTTCAAGCTCCCTGGAGCTTCTTGAAACTTCAATCGTTAAAAACCTACAAAGGAAGTCTTAAAATGGTTGTAAAAATAGTGCTAATGGATTCAGAACATCCAAAAACCCCTAGTTGGGCTTTTAAGACACCTCATTCGGCCAAAAAATGAAGAATATAGGCCTCCTGCCATTCTCTTCCTTCAAGCTTGTTGTCTCTGGTTCGCCAAAACGCACCTCTGTACGTTGAACCCAGAACATGCTCCAAAATGCGTGCTTAAACCCAACACACGCATGTAACTGCAAAACTGATCAAACCGTAGGACGGTTAGGGCGCCTCCAGCCCCTAACCACCAAGACCACGGTCACAAGGTCACCATGTGACCACGCGCTATAACAAAAGGGGGCTCCGTTTACAAGGAAAATAAAACAATGGCAAGTGGCAGTATATGCTGTAACCGTTTTCTTTAAACCCAATTCAACTCCTGCGCAAAAACATTATGGTCATATGTTATGGAACCTGAAACCATGGGCTGAACTCCAATTGAAAAATCCGAATTCAAAATTCGCGTGCGCTCGTGTAGGGTCATATGATTAAAGGTTGTGTGACCGGGGGCTATGGCTTAGCCCCAGCTCGAACCCCCGACAACCATACAATAAATCAAATTGAAATAAATATAATCCCATATATATGACAAGGAATATAGAATGGCGCATCGGTCGGGCGACCATTGCCAAAGCGCTCGATGTTGGAGGTCCAGGGTTCGAGTCCGGTGGACTCCATAAAATTTTGAACAATCAATCAATACAACGATGCCATGTGGCAGCCAATGACTGGGCCACGTGGCACCACACCATTTGCCCAATAAATGCCACGTGTCGAAACATGATTCAACCACATATGCCAATAACGAAATGCCATGTCACCAACTGCCACCTAGATGTATGACCTCTGCCACGTCAACGTACTGTCATGCCATGTCAGCATCCGTACGGACTATATGGACTGCACAATCAGCGTCCCTTTTTTTTACCTGTTTGGCGATTCGAACAGATCTCAATATCTCTCGCTTCTGATGTCCGTTTGAACCCAAACGAGTTGTTTTGGGTTCGTGATGATGAGGGCTATGCTCTCGTTCATTTTGAGGTAATTCTGAGAACTTGATTTTTGAGCTAAAGTTTGACCCCTGGTCCAGATTTTGATCACACCTTCCCACTGAAAGGCTTTTAGACCCACAAAATCTTATGATTATCTGTCTGATATTCAATACACCTCTGCTTTCAAGTTCTATCAACTGATTCTACTTGAAAATACTTTTCGACAATCACCTGGATACCTTGACATGCCTTGCACTACAACTGGCTATGTCCCTCAACCACTGTTATCTGGCTGCTGCTGACCCTCTGTTCTCTTTGTGCTTGGAAGACTCCCTACCTTCTCACTGAGAATCAAGTCCCTCTTGTGAACTCTTTAACGTCAACAATAATCATCTCTCCAATGGCTGCAAAAAATTTTCCGCGACATCTTGTCACAAGCCAAGAAAACCATCAATCTTGAATTTGTTTTTATACAAGACTGAAAATGATGCCAACAAAGTCATTTTTATCTTCAAGCAAACTATCGCATCTTGTACTTCATCAAATCACATGGCATTTTCTTGCATCATGGTCTACTCAAAATCAACTTACAAGTCAACAAACACCATTCGACTAAACACAAGTCAAAAAACACGATCGACACAACATAGTCATCAGACAATCATCAACAGTAGTCGAGACTCATTTGAAACATATCAACCTTCCCAATGACAAATCGACAAACATGATACACAATCATGTTACAATCATGAGTCATTCATGATGAACTATCACTAGGTTCATTGCTTACACATACACAAAAACAAATGCATGTGCATGACTCTTCAACTCTCCTTCCAGTACAAACATAAGTACATAAATCCAAAACATGTGGGTACATAAGAGCTGAAATGAAAAAGATATATGACTATAAAAAGTGAACATCATATCCATATTTTACATCCTCCAGGTGAAGTTGTGCAACAACAAGAATGCCTCCAAATGAATTGCATTCACATGCAACTTGCATCATACAAGTTCTGATAAATTGCTACAACTTGTCATACTCTCAACATAAATGCACACATAACACTGAAAAGTGCATTTACAATAGAAAAATGCAAGCCTTACTTGCTCAAGAAATCCAACCATTTCTTACCAAGCCAACTCAACGGTGACTTTTTCTGCTAAACATCGTCCTCTTGTGAATCATCTGGACTCACATCGATGATGGAATCTCCTTTTCCATTCTTCCCAATATTTTTATCCATCTGCTTCTTATGCTGTGGATGAGTGGTTGGATGCAATGTCCAACATTGGTCAATGAGATGACCCCGCTTCTGACAATGAGTGCAAATCTTTTGCATCCTCTTTTCACGTTGTGTTTGCTTGTAAAGTTTCCTTAAAGCGGTTAATCTTTTCCAACATTTTGAAATATGATGGTTATATAAACCACAATTTGTACATGGATTCTTTCTTCCATTTTTACATACAAATTTATCATGCTTAACATAATCAAAAGAAACTGAATGATAAGCATAATTATACCTTGAACATTCACCTTTATCGCCTCTTTCAGGAGGTGAATTGAAAGAGTTACAATATCTCCTTTGAAGACCAACAATAGTCTTCTTGTCCTCATCGTTGTCACAACTCTTTTTTTTCACACATTTACCTTCATCTTAAACACAAGCCTTACATGCTGGAGGGATTGAACTTTCAACAAAAGTTCTTGAACTTTCACCTTTATAGCCTTCTTGAGGAGGTGAACTTGAAACAAAATTTGTTCTTGGAACTTTTCCCCTTGTCTCCACAACTTTGGAATTTTCTCCAACTCTTCGTTCATATCCAAGACCACAATACTTGGGTCTCTCTTCAATAACAATAGGCTCAACAATGCCTTGTGCATACTTTTCCTAAACTCTATCTTCATAGCCCATTTTTAACAATAACTTGGACCCTATTCCTCTTGTGTGATTTTCAAAATCACCAAAACATTCATCTTGAGAGGAATTAGAAGATAAACTAACATTACATACCTCATGTTCATGCATGTACTTGGTAAGGGTTTCCTTTGCCTCATGGAGTTGAGTCTCCATCTCATGCAACTTTTCAAGAAGTTGGTCTTTCTCCTTCTTCATGGCCATCAACTACTCTTCAAGGGAAATGCTTTCCTTTCTATCTTCACACATCTCTTTCATCAAATCTCTCATGGTTAGAATCTCCTTCAACATCTCTTTGTCAAAGAACTTGGATTTTGAAGATGTATAAGAACTACCAATGTTTGAATCTTCCTCCATCCTTGCAAGATATCAAACTTCAACACAAAACTTGCACAAAAACCAATAACTAAATCTCAAGCTATCAATGGCAAACACATGAGAAAACCAAACTATGCTCTGATACCACCTGATCTGAAAATAGAAGGCTGACTTGTTATGCTATGCAAGAACCCTCTACTTCATTAAAATAAAACTTTACAGGACCTTGCTTCATGTGTTAAAATATGCAAGATGAATTATGTGCCAAGTTTATGCTTCTTCTTTTAAATGTTC
>ML777335.1:1655295-1665376 GCA_009831015.1 Picea engelmannii | reverse complement strand
ATGTTCTTTTAAATGGTTAAATATGTACTTTAAATAAATACACAACAACATAACTTGCAGCAAATAAACCATCAAACTCACAACAATAACAACATGATAAAGGAGTTCACCCCTCTCCGGGCTACATCTCCTTGAGCCTCCATAAATGGACTTGGCTCTCTGGGATTAATTCATCAAAATTTATTTTACAATATGTTTATCAAATCCAATAGAAATTATGGTTGTACCATTGGGATCAAAATACATAAAAACCTCAAAAATGACTAATAGAACTCTGAAAACGGATCATGGCTCATCCGTGCATAACCTCTTCTACATGTGGCCTAAAGCTTCCCTGAGCTTCCTTGTGGAAAAAACACCTATAAAAGTCCTCAAACGACTCTGAAACCTATCCCAATGTGTTCAGAGCATAACAATTAGCCAAAAATGACTATTCAGTCCCAGAAAACAAACTTGGACTCACCAAAACATGTCCTCAATCAATGAGGGCTTCAAGCTCCCTGGAGCTTCTTGAAACTTCAATGGTTAAAAGCCTACAAAAGAAGTCTTCAAATGGCTATAAAAATAGTGCCAATGGATTCAAAACATCCAAAAACCCCTAGATGGGCTTTTACAACACCTCATTCGGCCAAAAAATGAAGAAGATAGGCCTCCTGCCATTCTCTTCCTTCAAGCTTGTTGTCTCTAGTTCGCCAAAATGCACCTCTATACGTTGAACCCAGAACATGCTCCAAAATGCGTGCTTAAACCCAGCACATGCATGTAACCACAAAACTGATCAAACTGTAGGATGGTTAGGGTGCCTCCAGTCCCTAACCGCCAAGACCACGGTCACAAAGTCACCATGTGACCACGCGCTATAACAAAAGGGGGCTCTGTTTACAAGGAAAATAAAACAATGACAAGTGGTGGTATATGGTGTAACCATTGTTTTAAACCCAATTCAACTCTTGCGCACACAAATTATGGTCATATGTTATGGCGCCCGAAACCATGGGCTGAACTCCAATTGAAAAATCCGAATTCAAAATTCCCGAGCGCTCGTGTAGGGTCATATGATTAAAGGTTGTGCGACCGAGGGATGGGGATTAGCCCCAACTCAGACCCCCGCCAACCATAAAATAAATCAAATTGAAATAAATATAATCCCATATATATGACAAGGATCATAGAATGGCGTGTCGGTCGGGCGACCATTGCCAAAGCGCTCGATGGTGGAGGTCTAGGGTTCGGGTCCGGTAGACTCCATAAAATTTTGAACAATCAACCAATACAACGGTGCCACGTGGAAGCCCATGACTGGGCCACGTGGCACCACATTATTCACCCAATAAATTCCATGTGTCGAAACATGATTCAACCACATATGCCAATAACGAAATTCCATGTCACCAACTGCCACCTGGACGTACGACCTCTGCCACGTCAACGTACGGTTATGCCATGTCAGCATCCGTACGGACTGTACGGACTGCACAGTCAGTGTCCCTTTTTTTTTACCTATTTGGTGATTCGAACGGATCGCGATATGTCTCGCTCCCAATGTCCATTTGAACCCAAACGAGTTGCGCTGGGTTCGTGATGATGAGGGATACACTGTCGTTCATTTTGAGGCAATTCCGAGAATGTTGATTTTTGAACTAAATTTTGACCCCTGGTCCAGATTTTGATCACACCTTCCCACTTAAAGGCTTTTGGACCCAAAAAATCTTTTTATTATCTGTCTGAGATTCAATACACCTCTGCTTTCAAGTTCTATCAATTGATTCTACTTGAAAAGACTTTTCGACAATCACCTGGATACCTTGACATGCCTTGCACTGCAATTGGCTATGTCCCTCAACCGCTGTTCTCTGGCTGTTGTTGACCCACTGTTCTCTTTGTGCTTGGAAGACTACCAACCTTCCCACTGAGAATCAAGTCCCTCTTGTGAACTCTTTAATGTCAACAATAATCATCTCTCCAATGGCTGCAAAAATTTTCCTGCGACATCTTGTCACAAGCCAAGAAAACCATCAATCTTGAAAACAAATTTATACAAGACTGAAAATGATGCCAACAAAGTCTTTTTTCTCTTCAAGCAAACTGTCGCATCTTGTACTTCATCAAAGCACATGGCGTTTTCTTGCATCATGGTGTACTCAAAATGAACTTACAAGTCAACAAACACCATTCAACTAAACACAAGTCGAAAAACAAGATCGACACAACATACTCATCAGACAATCATCAACACCAGTCGAGACTCATTTGAAACATATCAACCTTCCCAATGACAAGTCGAAAAACATGATACAAAATCATGTTACAATCATGAGTCATTCATGAAGAACTATCACCAGGTTCACTGCTTACACATACACAAAAACAAATGCATGTGCATGACTCTTCAACTCTCCTTCCAGTACAAACATAAGTACATAAACCCAAAACATGTGGGTACATAAGAGCTGAAATGAAAAATATATATGGTTGTAACAAGTGAACATCATATCCATCTTTTACATCCTCCTGGCAAAGTTGTGAAACAAAAAGAATGCCTCCAAATGAATTGCATTCACATGCAACTTGCATCATACAAGTTGTGATAAACTGCTACATCTTGTCATACTCTCAACATAAATGCACACATAACGCTGAAAAGTGCATTTACAACAGAAAAATGCAAGCCTTACTTGCTCAAGAAATCCAACCATTTCTTACCAAGCCAACTCAACGGTGACTTTTTTTGCTGAACATCGTCCTCTTGTGAATCATCTGGACTCACATCGATGATGGAATCTCCTCTTCCATTCTTTCCAATCTCTTTATCCATCTGCTTCTTATGTTGTGGATGAGTGGTTGGATGTAATGTCCAACATTGGTCAATGAGATGACCCCGCTTCTGACAATGAGTGAAAATCTTTTGCATCATCTTTTCACATTGTCTTTGCTTGTAAAGTTTCGTTAAAGCGGTTAATCTTTTCCAACATTTTGAAATATGATGGTTATATAAACCACAATATGTACATGGATTCTTTCTTCCATTTTTACATACAAATTTATCATGCTTAACATAATCAAAAGAAATTGAATGATAAGCATAATTATATCTTGAACATTCACCTTTATCGCCTCTTTGAGGAGGTGAATTGGAAGAGTTACAAGCTCTCCTTTGAAGACCAACAATAGTGTTATTTTCCTCATCGCCGTCACAACTCTTTTGTTTCACACATTTGCATTCATCTTAAACACAAGCCTTACATGCTGGAGGGATTGAACTTTCAACAAAATTTCTTGAAATTTCACCTTTATAGCCTTCTTGAGGAGGTGAACTTGAAACCAAATTTGCTCTTGGAACTTTTCCCCTTGTCTCCACAACTTTGGAATTTGCTCCAACTCTTCATTCATATCCAAGACCACAATACTTGGGTCTCTCTTCAATAACAATAGGCTCAACAATGCCTTGTGCATACTTGCCCAAACCTCTACCTTCATAGCCCATTTTTAACAATAACTTGGACCCTATTCCTCTTGTGTGATTTTCAAAATTACCAAAACATTCATCTTGAGAGTAATTAGAAGATAAACTAACATTACATACCTCATGTTCATGCATGTACTTGGTAAGGTATTCCTTTGCCTCATGGAGTTGAGTCTCCATCTCATGCAACTTTTAAAGAAGTCGGTCTTGCTCCTTCTTCATGGCCATCAACTTCTCTTCAAGGGAAATGCTTTCCTTTCTATCTTCACACATCTCTTTCATCAAATATCTCATGGTTAGAATCTCCTTCAACATCTCTTTGTCAAAGAACTTGGATTTTGATGATGTATAAGAACTACCAATGTTTGAAGCTTCCTCCATCCTTGCAAGATATCAAACTTCAACACAAAACTTGCACAAAAACCAATATCTAAATCTCAAGCTACCAATGGCAAACACATGAGAAAAACAAACTATGCTCTGATACCAATTAATCTGAAAATAGAAGGCTGACTTGTTATGCTATGCAAGAACCCTCTACTTCATTAAAATAAAACTTTACAGGACCTTGCTTCATGTGTTAAAATATGCAAGATGAATTATGTGCCAAGTTTATGCTTCTTCTTTTAAATGTTCATGTGTGAGGATATGTTCTTTTAAATGGCTAAATATGTACTTTAAATAAATACACAACAACATAACTTGCAGCAAATAAACCATCAAACTCACAACAATAACAACATGAAAAAGGGGTTCACCCCTCTCCGGGCTACATCTCCTTGAGCCTCCATAAATGGACTTGGCTCTCTGGGATTAATTTGTCAAAATTTATTTTACAAGTTGTTTCTCAACTCCAATGGAAATTATGGTTGTACCATTGGGATCAGAATACATAAAAACCCCAAAAATGACTAATAGAACTCTGAAAACAGATCATGGCTCATCTGGGCATGACCTCTTCTACATGTGGCCTAAAGCTTCCCTGAGCTTTCTTGTGGAAAAAACACCTGTAAAAGTCCTCAAAAGACTCTAAAACCTATCCCAATGTGTTCAGATCATAACAATTAGCCAAAAATGACTATTCAGTCACAGAAAACAAACTTGGACTCACCAAAACATGTCCTCAATCAATGAGGGTTTCAAGCTCCCTGGAGCTTCTTGAAACTTCAATGGTTAAAAACCTGCAAAAGAAGTCTTCAAATGGCTGTAAAAATAGTGCCAATGGATTTAGAACATCCAACAACCCCTAGCTGATCTTTTACGACACCTCATTCGGCCAAAAAATGAAGAAGATAGGCCTCCTGCCATTCTCTTCCTTCAAACTTGTTGTCTCTGGTTCGCCAAAAAGCACCTCTGTACGTTGAACCCAAAACATGCTCCAAAATGCGTGCTTAAACCTAGAACATGCGTGTAACCACAAAAATGATCAAAATGTAGGATGGTTAGGGTGCCTCCAGTCCCTAACCACCAAGACCACGGTCACAAGGTCACCATGTGACCACGCACTATAACAAAAGGGGGCTTCGTTTACAAGGCAAATAAAACAATGACAAGTGGCGGTATATGGTGTAATCATTTTTTTTAAACCCAATTCAACTCCCATGCACAAACATTATGGTCATATGTTATGGCGCCCGAAACCATGGGCTGAACTCCAATTGAAAAATCTGAATTCAAAATTCATGAGCGCTCATGTAGGGTCATATGATTAAAGGTTGTGCGACCGAGGGATGGGGCTTAGCCCTAGCCCGGACCCCGCCAACCATACAATAAATCAAATTGAAATAAATATAATCCCATATATATAACAAGGAACATAGAATGGCGCATTGGTCGGGTGACCATTGCCAAAGCACTCGATTGTGGAGGTCCAGGTTTCGAGTCCGGTGGACTCCATAAAATTTTGAACAATCAACCAATACAACAGTGCCATGTGGCAGCCCATGACTGGGCCACGTGGCACCACACCATTTGCCCAATAAATTCCATGTGTCGAAACATGATTCAACCACATATGCCAATAAGAGAATTCCACATCACCAACTGCCACCTGGACGTGTGACCTCTGCCACGTCAACATATGGTCATGCCACATCAGCATCCGTACAGACTGTATGGACTACACAGTCAGCGTCCCTTTTTTTTACCTGTTTGGCGATTCGAAAAGATCGCGATATCTCTCGCTCCCGATGTCTGTTTGAACCCAAATGAGTTGCATTGGGTTCGTGATGATGAGGGCTACGCTCTCGTTCATTTTGAGGCAATTCCGAGAACGTTGATTTTTGAGCTAAATTTTGACCCCTGGTCTAGGTTTTGATCATCCGTTCCCCTTGGGAACCTTTCCTTCCTCAGATGCGCAAGAATCAAATCACCAACTTAAAATTGAAGTTATCACCTGTGTTGATCTTCTCTCTGCTTGTATTCTTGACTTGAACTCTGCAATCGCTCCTTAATCCGGTTGCGAAGCTCCTTCATTCCTTCTGCAAAGTCCTCTGCACTAACACTCCTGAATTCATTCTTTTATGAATTCTTGAATTCAGAAACTTCCCTTGGCTATATTCCATATAAAATCTAGAATAGACGCTGCCATGTGATTCTATTGAGTGAATCATTGTAAGTGAATTCCACCTGTGGCAGAATGTGATCCCCTTGACTGTGGTGTTCAGTCACTAAGATTCTTAACAAATCTCCCAAGCTCATGTTCACGAATTTTGTCTGTCCATCCATCTGAGGATGATATGCTGAACTAAAAGAAAAACTTGTCCCCAACTTCTTCCATAAGGTCCTCTAGAAATTCCCTACGAATTTGGTATCTCGATCAGACACGATACTCTTTGGCAAGCCATGAAGTCTGACGACTTCCTTGAAAAATATGTTCACAATATGAGTTGTGTCACTCGTTTTCTGGCATGGTATGAAATGTGACATTTTTGAAAATATGTCGACTACCACAAAGATTGAATCATATGCTCTCTTTGTCCTTGGCAGTCCCAATATGAAATCCATGCTCACTGCATCCCACGGCCTTTCAAGTATGGGTAATGGTTCGTATAACCCTGTGTTCTGCCTTTTTCCTTTCGTGTGTTGACAAATTCTTCACCTGCCCACAAATTTCTTGACATCTATCCTCATCCCTGGCCAAAAATATGAGCCATTCAACTTTGAGAATGTCTTGTCATGACCAAAATTTCTGGCCAATCCTCCACTGTGTTTTTCCTTCAGCAAATTCTCCCTCATGGAGCATTTCAGAATACATAGCTAATTTCCCCTGAACAATCATCCATCCTGGATCATGTATTCAGTCCATTGGCTTTTGTCCCTGAGAATTGGATTCTCAGATGCTACATATGCCTCTTTAAAATCTGGGTCATCCTTGTACATTTCTTTGAGGTTATCAAAACCCAAAGTCTTGACTCTGAATTCCTGCATAAGCAAACATTTCCTGATCAAAGAATCAACAACTTTGTTAGCAGTTCCAGAAATATGCTTAATCACAAAAGTAAAATTTTACATGTATTCAACCCATTTAGCATGTTTTTGGTTCAATTTTTCCTGTTGACTCATGAATTGCAAAGCATGATTATTGTTGTACAAAACAAACTCCTTGGGAACCAAATAGTGTCTCCATTTCTTCAGTGCTTGTATGACTGCATATAATTCTTTGTCATATGTGGAGTACTTAACCTTCACTTCATTCAGTTTTTTGCTAAAATATGCGATCATCCTGTCATCTTGGCTCAAGACCATTCTAATTGCAAATCCACTCGTGTCACACCTGACCTGGAATGTCTTGCTGAAATCTGGCAAAACCAGAATTGGTTGCTTAGTGATCTTCTTCTTCAACAGATTGAAGGTCTTCTCTGCTTCCTCTGTCCAGTGAAAAATTTTATGTCTTTTCTTCACCGTATCCATCATTGGTGCACTAATTCCACTGAAGTTTCGAATGAATTTCCTGTAGAAGCTAGCCAAACCATGGAAGATTCAAACTTCAAACCCGCTCTTCGATGATGACCAATTCTTAATCGCCTCTATCTTTTCCGGATCCATTTTTAATTCATTTGCAGAGACAACAAAACCCAAATGAATGAGTTATGTTCTCATGAATGATGATTTCTTCACATTGATCAACAATTTCTCTTGCTGTAAATTCCTCATTACTGCAGTTAAATGCTCCAAGTGTTCTGCTTCTGTCCTCCTGAAAATTAATATATCATCAAGATATACAATGACGAATTTCCCAATGAAATCCTTCAAGACTTCGTTCATCAACCTCATGAAAATACTGGGCGCATTTGTTATGCCAAATGGCATGAAAATCCATTCATACAGACCCTCATTTGTCTTGAATGTTGTCTTCCATTCATCACCTTCTCTCATTCAAATTTGATGATACCCGCTTTTCAAATCAATCTTTGAAAAAAACTTTGCTCCACTCAAGCAATCCATCAAGTCATCCATCCTTGGAAATGGAAATCTATATTTGATGGTAATATTATTGATCACCCTGGAGTTTGTACACATTCTCCAGCCTCCATATTTCTTTGGGCTGAGCATTGTCGGAACAATGCATGGACTCAAGCTTTCTCGAATCAATCCTTTGTCCACTAAGTTCTGTACCTACCTCTTCACTTCTTCATTTTCCTGTGGCATCAACCGATATGCTTCTTTGTTTGGAAAACTAGATCTAGGAATAAGATCGATATGATGTCTTATACTCTTGATAGGTGGCAATGAACAAGGTAGTTCATCCACTACTATATCAACAAAATCTCCCAACGACTCCTAGATTTCTTCTACTAAATCATCTATCCTTGTACTGGTCAAAACAATTTTGGGCTATCCGACCACAATAAATTGTGTGTATTCCTTCTTCTTAACCTCATCAAGAAGTTCCTTCCCACTCATGAGAAGTATATTGTTGCTCATTTCTATTTTCACCTCTTTATCCTTAATTGACAACAACATGTGAGTCCTACCATTTTTCTCTAGGGTGTATGTGTTCTTTCTCCCACCATGAACCACATTTCTGTCATATTGCCATGGTCTACCCAACAATAGATGAAAAACATCCATGGGAATGACAACACATGATATTTCATCTTTATATCCTCATATTTTAAATTCAACTAAACACTGTTTAGTGACATTTACCTGATGTCCTTTTTGTAGCCACGAAACCTTGTATGGGTTTGGATGTACAACAGTCTCCAACTCCATCTTTTTGTTGGAAACACCTACCACACTTAGAGGGGGGGTGAATGAGTGTGGGGCTCTTTTTCCCAAAAAATCCCTCTTCCACAAAAAATCATCAATTAACATTCAACATTTATTCATTACCCATTGTTTTCATTTATAACCAGTTAGATGTGATCACATATCAACAACATATATCAACAATATATCATCAACAAGTCATCACCACAACGAACACAAAGAACACAAGATGTATGTGCATTTTTCTTTTTATCACGGACTACAATCCTTGGGGTTTATCAACAACAACTGAATAGAGTACAAATCTACAAGATCACTAGATCTATATGCAAGACTCATCTTACATTCTCAACACCAACTGAGATGAGGCAACAATCCTCAACAGATATCAATCTGTACCATAAACAAGAGCATCACCCATGCACCAACATGTGCCAAACAACCTATAATCAACCTGTACCATAAACAAGTGCATCCAACCATGTACCAAGTATATACCAATCATGTGTTAACTACTCATAAACAATGAATCATCAATATTTACCAACATCATCAACTATACACCTCATGTATGTGCCAACTCATCAACTGCTTGTCTCAACCATGACTAGTTTTGGATTAGTCAACAACCCTAAATTGAAATAATCATAAATTTGTACCTATATTGAATAAAGATATGAAACTGATACACAATGTTCTTCAGTGTGTTTTATACAATTCATCCAATTGGCACTACTTGGAACCTCTCAGAAAATGATTTATAGAAAAAATGACATACCTTGATGAATTCTGGCTTATTCTAGAGAGAGACCTTGTAGAGCATTCCCCGCACAAAATATTTGATGAATAGATATGAAACTATTAAAGAGCATACTAAAAACTATAATATAACCAACACAATTGGTCTCACTAAATTTGTATCTGTTATGAAGAAGTTATGACATTTTTACCCGAAACACCTGATTTTGACTAGTTTCAGGACTAGCCACAAACCTTATTTTCCACGGAGTGTAACTCCCAAACTACAATGACCTACAAGATGAATTCTTAACCACAGATACTTGGCTATTTTTTCGCACTTTCATAGAAATTTCAGGATCTGAATTATTATAGAAAAAAAGTTATAGCGAAAATGGTGAGATGACCTGTAAATAACATACCTTAGAAAGCACCATCAAAAGAATTTATCCTTCCTTTCATTTCGGCCTTCTTTTCTTCAATTTCCTTAGAATTTGGGCTTAGATATCCTTCGTTACCTTATTCACCTATATATCTTCAATATCCTCAAGTGTTCCACACCAAAAATGCTCAAGAACCTCTCACAAGAAGCTCTCCATCAATACTCCAAAATATATTCCCACAAGAAGCTCTCCATTGATCCACAAAAAGGATGATCTACAAGAG
>ML777335.1:1612281-1654832 GCA_009831015.1 Picea engelmannii | reverse complement strand
ATATTCCTTCTTGATTTTGTCACCTTATTTTATCATTTCTTCTTTTAGGTCACTTTGACTTCTTTGACTTTGGGGGCTTCAAGCCTTCATGTGGGGGTCCTTCATCTTCGTAAGGATATAACTCTCAAACCATGAGGAGTTATATGACATTGCACATACCACCAGAAATGGCATGATAAGCACTATCCATCTAGGATAGTTTCACCAACAATTTCCTTAATCTTCATCTCGTTATTCCTCATACAAGCATGGGTCCTCCAACCTTTCTTCTAGGATAACTCAATCTGTAAAGCGTATTCCCGTGAGGCCTTTCACCATAAGGGGACCACTTTGGAGTTCATCTGTTTGTACACCTTATCAATCATGATAAGACAATAATGAGAGCATGGGTCCTCCAACCATTCTTCTAGGATAACTCAATCTGCAAAGCGTCTTCCTATGAGGGATTTCACCATAAGGGGACCACTTTGGAGTTCATCCACTTGTGCACCTTATCAATCATGATAAGACAATAATGATTCATCTATACATTTTTCCAACAATGCATCATATACCAATGGAACCACATCGATCCATCTTCATCATGTATCAATGACAACTCATTGATCCATCTTCATCTATGCATTCTCATCAAGAACAATACATATTATATTACATAAATCATCAATCAATCAATCTTTTGACATCAATCAATCACTTGACATCAATCAATGACATCAATCAATCAAACCATTGAATTCAATGACAACATGATCCAACAATCACCCCCTTTGGCATTGATGGCAATACCAACATTGATGTCAACACCAATTACCAATTATTAATGCCAACATGTAGATACGACATGTTCTACATCAATAGTCAATGTGACTATCTCTGCACATCAATCTCTCCCATCAATAGACATCAATCACATAAATGTGATCATCTCTCCCCTACCATCTTTGTAGATACAAGATTGGCTGTGCTACCACTGTCCACTATGACCTTGCATACCCTATCCTTAGTTTTGCAAGAAGACCAAAACATATTGTTTCTTTGGGCTGGGTTCTCTTCTTCCTTCTCTGGCTTCAAGAGAACTTTCCTCATCATCAAATATCTTTCACCCTCAACATCTTCTTTCTCAACATTCCGTCCTTGAGCTTCGGAAATGTGAGTTTCACCACCATATTTCTTCTTATCTGGACACTGATAGGATTTATGTCTGATTTTTCCACAGACGAAGCATTTCACTTTACCTCCTCTGCCTCTTCCTCTTCCTCTAGCTTGAGGAAAATAATTTCTATTAGAATACTGCCTTCCCTGTGAGCTTCCTCCTCTCTCAGGTTGAGTTTGAGGTTTCTTTCCCTCTTCTTTAGGTCTCTGAGTTTTGTCTTGGGAAATTGTTTTGCCTCTAGCTTGACTTCTACCTCGACCTCTTTGACCTTGCTTTTAGCTCAAATTCTCTTCAACTTTTAGAGCTATCTAATAAGCATCTTCCACATTTCTAATGGTCATCATGCTCATCTCATCTTGAATGTCATATCGCAGGCCATTCATGTACTTGGAAAAAATTTCATCATCGCTTTCCCGATGACCTGCTCTGATGTTAATCCTGTAGAATTCTTCAGTGTATTCTTTCACTGACATCAAATTCTATCTCAAATTTTGCATCCTCCGAAACAGAGTGATTTGATAATCCCTGGGTATAAATTTGGATTTCATATTTGCAGCCATTCTATCCCAGCTTTTGATTTTCTGCTTGCCCTTGCAGCATCTGTCAGCCTGCAATTCATCCCACCATAGTGTTGCATGCCCTTTAAGTCTAGTAACGACATGTTTGACTTTCTTATCTTCCTTGACATCCTCATAGTCAAAGTATTTGTCTAGAGCTCTAATCTAGTCTAGAAGTTCTTCAACATCCAAGTTTCCTTCATACACTAGAATGCCCATTTTTTCTTTGGCACCTATCCTTGCAGCAACCCTGAATATGCGTTCGTCTGCAACATATTTGACTGCAACTTCTTCTCCTTCATTTCCAACTTCATATTCACTTTCATCTTCACTGATATCCCCAATGTCGACTGTGTTCCACTGTGTTGTCTCCATAGCATCAAGTCTAGCACGTAACTCATGCATTTCTCTTTCCACTGTTGGATCAAGCATTGGCCTATCTCTTCTTCTTGGCGGCATGGCTGAAATTGTTTCTCTTTTCTCTCTACTACAGAAAGAAAATAATTTTTTCTGTGCTCTGATACCACTTTGGTGCAGACCCCCTTCTCTCGGGCCGAGATCCGCTTAGGATCTTCACTAAAACCATGCCAAGGGTTAACTAAACCCTTTGTTTAAGCCATAAAGGACATTGGGTTTCAGGAGTTGGAGAGTCCCGATGTATTTCCACAACTCTCGGCAAATGCCAAAATGTGAAACCTCAACAAAGGTTGACTGCTCCAATGCGATGGGCACATGCCACTTTCTACCCACTAGTTTTAGCTTTCGGGACTTTGAGCGAACAACCAACAGTCGTTCCTCTTCCCTCATGATTCCAAAAACTTCAAAATTTTGGGATGCCGAAATGGGCTCAACGTCCCATGGAATGCAAGATCGATGGCCTTTCGAGATATTTCCTGAATCTTGAACCCTCCTTTGACTTCCGTCGCACATACCCTGTGACTGAGACTTGGCACCCACCTTTTCGATGTTTCTCTCTTTGCAATTTTGAGAGTTGTGTTGACCATGCAACTCTACCTCTTGAGTCCCAAAACCCCAAAACCCGATTTGTGCCTAACGCTATTGTCCCTCAACTTTTTGGGAATTTTTCCTTTCCCTCTTCGGGATTTCACAAACTAGGAGTTTGAAACTCTCGATTCCAAAGTCACTGCCTCCTCTACTTCCCGAATTTCGGAAAGCTAAAATGCCGAAATCCCACAACAAAGGCACACTACGTTTCATGAGTTCAGGATTTTCAATGCAAAGAGTCTCGACTCCTTGTCATCAGGATTTCCGGAATGTCGAATCTTGGATTACCGAAATTCCACTCCAACGACACGCCGAGCTTCACAACTTAAAAATTTTCAATCAAAAGGGTCCTGGCTCCTTGTCATCAAGATTTCTGGAATGCTGAATCCTGGATTACTAAAATTCCAAAATTCCACACCTGATAATCCCTTTCACGATTCAGGTTTTAGAGTGACCAAGGAATTTGGCCTACACTCTGAACTTACAGATCCCAAATCCCCGAAATGATCTAATGGCTCAAAAAAACCACAATCACTAGTCCACGTTGATTCTTGATGTCAGGGTGGTAGATTCATCCAACTCCTAATCACCTTACAACTCCAATGGATCCTACGGTCCTCGTGACTTCGCGAGTTCTCCACGAAGAATTTATGACCACCAGATGCACTCCTCAATGACTTATGTCCAAACGACTCAGTGTTCTCCCTCAGAACTTAACTTTTGTGATATGATTTCAATCTCCATCTCCCTTTGAGCACTTCAAAGGTGTTATCCTTCCTGATATTTCACTTGTAAACTCAATCTCCCCAAAAGGATCCTTGCTCGCACTCCTTGCAGAAAACCCTCAAATAACCTCTAGTTATTTGAGTCTCCGAGCCTGTGCACTTTTTGCAACAATGGTCCTCTCAATATTCCCCTTAGTTGATAAGTTCTAAGGATCCAACTAGCCTACACACACTTTGCATGGCTCTATGCTTCACCTGCACTTCAGCCGGTATGAGAACAATGGTATCTCTCCTGAGCTTTCTAAGATAAAACTCAGACCCTTGTCAACGCACACCTTGCGGACATTCACTGCACTCCTTGTAGGAATTCTTAGGAAGAGAAACAATTGAACTCATTCTTCTTACCTCTCACACTTCATACATTCAACATGAAATCATACACACAACATAATATCGAAACAAATGCATAACAAAGAAACAAATCAACTGTAAACATACCATTCACAAATATAAATAGTAAGCATCATAACACCATGAAAATTGAGTCAAAGCTTCATATATTAACTCAAGTGTTCCTGTACATGGGTTCTTCTCTACAGCTTATGAATTCTGAATGATCATCCAAAAGTTACCATGATACAAGGGTGAGGGTGTCTATATCCGTTTTCCCTCCTATGATTCTAAACTGTCTAATCTATTAAATTAAATCTACCTACTTGCATTCATTACGCATAAATGCCTCTACATTAGACAAATGAGAGCAATGCTCAATATCTTCTTACAATATCTAGACATAAATGTAAGTACACTTCCCTTAGCTATTACATTAATATCCATTCATTGATCTCAAAACACTTTAAAATGTGCACTGGTGCTTTTCCAACTGTCTCCCGCTTTCACGTTGCTTGCTTGGTTGGCTTCTTATGATGCTCTTGCATCAGTAAGGTTGATAAATTCCAAGCCATACATTTGTATAGGTAGTGGATAGAGTCACCTTAAATTGTTGATTATAAGTAGGTCTTTTTTTGAGTCAGATCTGGAATTTTCATTTATTTAATGAAGGCATAGGAGTATGGTGTCTTAACTGAGAAAATAATGACACTAAGGTGGTGGAGAGGATAAGCTCGTAGAGCCCTCGTTTTGAAGAAAGGGAGAGAGATATCTTTGTAGAGGAGGTTTTAGAAGTAGAACTTAGGATAGAGTTAGGATAGGAGGTAGAGTATTTCTAAAGGAGAGCTTGAGAGAACTGAGATTGTGTTGTAGTCCAATTTTTATAAACATCTGTATAGACACACTGAGATAATATAAAATCCATTTTTCCTTCATATGGCGTGTTTATGTATTTGTGTTCATTATTATGTTTTTATGTCATTCATGTTTTAAATGTATGAACTGGTGAAGTATTGTATAAGTTTCAATTATTTTTCTTCTTTGAGTCGTGAGTGTAAGGAGTGCACATAGTCCGCAAGGAGTGCATTGACAGAGTTGAGTGAACCTCAGGAAAGCTCACGAGAGATATCATTGAACATTCATCAGGAAGAAATCTGTGTTGAGTTCAGAGAGAAACAAAATTATTGAGAACTTTGTAGAGCTCTGTCAGGTGGGAATCGAGTGGGTGCAAGTGTGCACAAAGATAACTCTTTGTTGAGTTCAGAGAGAAGAGTATCAGAGGAAGATACTCATAGAATTGTTGAATACTCTGTAGAAACTCTCTGCAAGGTGTGCCTTGAGAAAGAGGTTGCAAGAAGGCACGAAGTTTTCTTTTGAAAGGAATTAGAAGGGCTGATACTCTTATGAGACTGAGTAAATGGAAAAGATCAGAAGAGATAACACAAGGAATGCCTGGGAGACAAACTTATTTTAATTCCTAAATATGAGACGAGATAATGCATTCAAGAGTGCAATGAGACAAAGATATTCGGGTTCGCTGCAAAAGGTTCAAAGGTCGAAGGCTTTGAACAAAAAAAAATCTTCCAAGGTGAAAGAATTCAAAATCTCAAGAGGAGGAGTGAAAACAACAATCAGATCAATTTTGGAAAGGAGCCTGGATCATTAGATCTATGTCCAATGAGTAAAGGAAGCACAAAGGAGAGGAACAGATCCCATCCGTTGGATCTGAGCATGAAGGAACAAAAACCATTGGATTTGGGATAAGGTGCATGATCCTTAACGTCTTTTGTGTGTAGGAGAATGGACTTATCAAAGTCCTGAAGTCCCGAAGTGAACAGGGACCATCCATCATCCAGGGTGACAGGTGGAGAAAGCTATGAGTTTTTGGGTGAAAGCACTCTAGGAGGAATGAGTACGCAGGAGTTGAAACTCCCGAAAATTTGAAGAAGTGAAGCGGATAGAGGCTGTCAGATCAAGGAGGAAAGATGCATCAAGAGATCATGTGTTTCAAGAAAATGCACTCTGGGAGAAAAGAGTGTATAGGAGTTTGAAACTCCTGAAGCCTGAAGAGATGAAGGGTTGAAGAGATGAAGCAATGGCGAGCCGAAGAGCCAAAGGGCTGAAGCACCGAAGAGCTGAAGCACCAAAGAGCCAAAGAAATGAAGGGATGAAGCATCGAAGGGATGAAGCGATGAAGAGCCGAAGCGCCAAAGAGATGAAGCGTCGAAGAGATATGGACCGTTAGATCTAGATAGACACATGGTGACAGATCGGAAGCTTCGGGTAAATTTCATTGGGGTTGTAGTTGAAAGTTGAAACTTCTGAAACCCAAAGACCTGAAGTGGATCTGGACCATCAGATCTAGAGGACAAGTGGTGTGAATCTATGGACTCCAGGTAAAGTCCCGAAGTAATTCATAGCCATCAGATTAAGAGGAGACATGGTGTGAATCTTTGGACTCCGGGTAAAGTCCCAAAGTAATTCATAGCCGCCAGATTAAGAGGAGACTTGGAGAAAATTTGTGGGCTCCGAGTAAATACTCGAAGTAATCCTTGATTGTCATATCAAAGGGGAGACATGTGTCAATGTATTATCAACTCTGGATAAAATCCTTTGGAGGAAGGCGAGACTTGATATTTGAGATTTCCAAAGTCTGGAAATCCAAAGTGACAAGAGCCATCGATGTGAAAGTGGACACACGGCACCAGATCTGGAACTCCAGAAGAAAATAGAGGGGAAAAGGTCCGAAGACCCAAAGAATATCTTGATCATTAATCGAGAAGGGAGTCATAGGACTGTTGTTCTAGTTGAGGAGGCCAAAGTCCTGAAGCGGGAGCATAACCATTAATTGGGGAGGATACGTGTCAGCAGATCTTCCACTCCGTAAGATAACCAGTTAGCAGTGGTGAGGGTTTGCGAGTTTATATTCTTGAAGGATGGATTCATGGAGGAAATCCTAGCCATAGATTAAGGGGGACAAGTGTCGATAGATATCCTACTCTAGAATATTATCACACAGGGAAAAGCAAGAGTTTGAGATTTCAGATTCCCGAAGGCCAGATTCGCGGAGGGGATCCTGGCCGTAGATTCAGGGAGACAGGTGGCAATAGATCTTCCACTCCAAAATATTTCCATACAGAGAAAGAAAAAGTTTGAGAGTCAAAACTCCCAAAGTCCAGAAACCTGGAGTCAGCCACAGCCATTGATTTGGAAGGGAGCTATGTGTCGATAAATCATGGAGATCTGGGATCGTGCATGGAAGAAGGAATAAGAAGGTAGGAAAGGGGATTTGATAGCAGTTGTTGATCATGGATCATTTTCGAAATTGAGAGATCGAAGGAAGGGAAGGATTGTGGGGACAAGACATGCTCAGACATTAATTCTTCTTAAGCAGGCCACAATTTTAACCATGGTTTTAACAAAGGGATACGTGGCAGCTCGAGGTGAATTGTGAGGTGAAAAGAAAGTTGGTATAAAACCACTCTTTTCCATGCCTGTAATCACATGTTTGCACAAGGACACAGCTCGGGGCCATACGAAGAAGGGGATGATCACAGAAGGAGCTAGTGCCTGAACATTAGTGTTTTGGAAGCATGCATGAATAGCTCGTGGGTCTAACAAAACCTGCACATAGAAGGAAAAGGGGTCTATGTATAATTGATTTGGGTTGAATCAAGAGCTTGAAGAGTTAATTTGACTCATATATTAGAAAGATCCTAGACCGAGAGGTCGTAGAACCCCAGGAGGGGAGGGGGGCTGCATCAATTCTCCCAATAAGAGGGTGAAGACTATGACAAGACACGTTCTCCAGTAATAATAAGAAGTATATATAGAACACATGATTCATTAAAATAATCTGACACAATATGATATTCAGAGGGAGCAGGTATGGAAATCCATGGATTTTAGATTGATTTATCTTTAGTGTTATTTGGTGCAGTACATGAGTTGGTCCATGGAGACAAGAATACAATAGAACATTGAGTTACCTCCAGAGAAAGAGGATAATATACCCTCGATGTCAGTTATTGATCCACTCTTGGTTTTGGATGAAGTTGTTTCCATGATAGAGTAGAGGAGTTACCATTAGAGTTTAACCACCACAGTGAGAATGGAGAAGTCATTCTCAACTTCAGAGAAGCTATAGTTTTAGAGTGTTAGTTCTAGAAGGAACAATTGTAGAAAGATAAGAGGACATACTATCAGGAAGTGAGATAGATAGTTCTTTGCAAAAAGCACATAGAACTAGCACGTGATTATTCAAACTGATTTGCAACTGAGAAAGTGTACTAGGTTGGTAGAATGTGATGTGAAATTTTTGTTTCAAAGTAGAGGACATGAAGACTCATGTCTGCAAGTTGAAACAAGCTCCAAGAGACTGGTATGAAAAGATTGATAGTTTCCTGATTATCTTGGGATTTACCAAGAGTAAAGTTGATCCCAAACTTTACTTCAACATTGAGAATGATGGACCAGTTATATTACTGCTATATGTGGATGACTTATTATTGATAGATGAAGAAAAGTTCATCATAGATTGTAAGAAGAAGCTTGCCATTGAATTTGAAATGAAGGACCTAGGCCCGATGCATTATTTCTTAGGTATTGAAGTATGAAAGATCCTATAAGATATTTTCCTTAATCAAGGAAAGTATGTTGTGGAAATTCTTAAGAGATTTGACATGATGGACTGTAAATCCATGTCCACTCATATGAAGATAAATATGAATTTAATGACTGATACTTCATCACAAATATTTGATGTTACTCTATATAGACAGATGATTGATTCGTTTATGTATCTGACAAATACTAGAACAAATATATGATTTGATGTGAACACATTGAGTCAGTATCTAGTGGAGCCCATATGTGTTTACCTTGTAGCTACAAAGCATGTGATGAAATACCTTAAGGGTATGTTGGACTATGAAATCTATTATACTAGAGATTGTTATGTCAGATTGTATGGCTATACTATTTCAGATTGGGATGGAAGTGCTTCAGATAGAAAAATAACTTCAGGATGTTGTTTCAATTTAGGTTCAACCATGACTTCATGGAAAATCATGAAGCAATCCAATATTTCTCTTAGTATGATAGAAGCAGAGTACATTGCATCATGCTCCGCCAGTTGTGAATCCATATGGTTTTGGAATTTGCTGATAGGTCCATTCGATATCGATACAGAATCTATCATGATTCTATGTGATAATCAAAGTTTCATAAATATGACAAAGAACCCAATGTTCCATGATAATACAAAGAAAATATAGATCGGTATCACTACATTCGTGAAATGGTGCAGAAGGGAGCTGTAAAGATCCAATATGTTGGAAAAAATGAAAAGGTTGCAGATGTGTTGAATAATCCTCTGTCTCAGGTGAAGTTTGAGTACTTTAGAGACAATATTGGTGTATTCCAAAATGACCTCCCTCAAAAGGGGGAGTGATGTTGATGATACTATGGTATCCTCACCAACAATGGGTAGCTCAGTTAGGATTTTATATAGTAGGGGACTGATCATCCCTAGGAATATCCTGAAGGTATGTTAAGGACGGTCTATTAGAGTACCTATGCATGTATATGCCAACTGTGGTCAATAGTGGTATCTTAGTTAATATTTTATATCTTAGAGAAACATATTATTCCTAGGCAGATCCCGAAGGTTCGGTAAGGACGGTCTGTTAGAGTACTAGGTGGTAGATTATTGGGATTTTATATCCTAGGGAATATTATGATTCCTTGGTAGATCTCGAAGGTCTGGTAAGGACGGTTTGTCAGAGTACCACAATTTTTTTTTTGATGCACCTCCCCATTCTATTGCCACATATAAATGTTAATGTTCCAACTTCGTGTTGTTGATGATGTTATTCCAACTTCGTGCTATTGATGATGTTGTTTTTCCAACTTCGTGCTATTGATGTTGATGTTCTAGCTTCATGATTTTGATGATGTTGATATTCCAACTTCATGTTGTTGATGATGTTGATGTTACTCCATCTCCGCGATGTAGATGATGATGATGTTGAATTTCTACTAATGTTTATGATGATAAAAACTTCCGATGACCTATAGATATAAACGACAGTGTTCTCAATGCTGACGCTGATTCCCCCTCTGCTTGATGATGTATTGAGTCCAGTCAGTTATTGTTCATGTTGTTAGTAGAATACATTTCTTATTAAGGGGGAGTGTTGAATTATTGTAACTTTGAAGAATATTATACTTATACTTGAGTCATTATTGCTTAGATAAAATCCCCTTTTGTGGATTGATCAAGTTGGGTATTGTATAAGATAAAATCCCCTTTTGTGGATTGTTCAACATGTATTTGTATGGTGGTATTTGTAAATTCAACCCCTAGTAATTTTAAAGTGGTTTTATCCACTTTTAGGAGAATTCAGATCCACCAAGTGAAAAGTCACAACCCTAGCACCACCTCACAACTTGTATTTATATGTGAGGATGGTGTCTTATTTGAACACACTCACCACACTAGCTTTGAAACTATGAAGAAGTGAACAATTCTTGGAGGGAATTCTATTGCATCTAAGTGTGACGTCAAAGAGGATTCTTGATACGTGTCTTGGTATTTCTCAGTTAAGTGGTGCGCTACTCCTCCTAGTGAAGGAGTAGAGGAGGATCTTTTGTTCGATCTTTGGTCTATCTATATTGAAGATGTTTTTGCTAGGTTTTCTCCCCCATGAGGGTTTCCCAAGATAATATGTGTATCTCTATTATTTCTATGATTTCATCTCTTCCAATGATCTTATTTATACAACTAATATGCTACATGATTCTAATAATAAAGAATAATCGTAACTGCTAGTTGTATAAGTAAAAATTTAACATTTATGGATTAGAAGAACCATGGGTTTACAAGCATTAAATCTCTTGCTACAAATATTTATATTGCATTTTTTACCCATGGTTTGAAGGCATTGAGCTCAAAGGAAAAGAGACAAATTACTAATTTCAAATAAAAATGGAGGATCCTACATATGCATGTGGATACAAATAAATCAAGGACAAAGACAAACAACCAAATAGGGGAAGAGAGGCAAACATTTTTTCATACAAGAGGATAAATAAAGGATAGAAGGTCTAAATGTGTAAGTTGTCGATCGCAAGCATATGAGGAAGCTAGTGCCCAACCCTGGGTCATATTTGCAAGCACTAAAAGTGAAATTTAGGAGAAAGAGCACCTAATATGGATACTTGTTTTATTTTAAATATGTCCACTCCATCTAATTTTGGATTAGTAAAAAAATTGAAAAATTGATTGGGCAAATAGAATAGGAAGTCCATGATTCATTTAGGATGGCCAAGCTAAGAAGGTGGAAGTCCAAGAGTCACAAGTACCTTTTATAAAGGATACATTTGCACTATTACAAAAGGTCCCTATTTTGAAATTTTAATCCATCTTTATATGTTGAATAGAGTGGAATTTTTAGCTTATGATTTATACCCTTTCAAAGTAGTCAATAGTTATGAACTATTCTTTCCATTCACAATATTTCTTGGTGCTTGTGGGGATAAATTTTGTAGCTTGAAAATATTATGGCATATGAACTTTCTCTAGGCGCTAAATTAGGTGAAATTTGCACCCATTTAGCACCCCAAACTAATAACATTTCTGGCCAATTGTCAACACTAAATCTAACACTAATGGAACCCAATTTAGGGTTGTATATTCAAACATAACACCGACATTTTAAAATAAAACAAAATGTGAAAAAATAAAACAAAAGCCCACATTTTATTTCTGCTATAATTTTTCGCGTCAGGTTGTGCAACAGTTTAAATTGGCAACAAAAGATCATTATGATTTTTTGGCTTTGCTTCTGAAAAATGTCCAAATCACCGAATAATTTTAAAAAATAATTATTATGGAAATATGGATTTAACAAAGAGAATACCTAATTGATTGGTTCCTTGTTGATGGTGGCAAGAGATATTGACGCACCCCTCCTCCCCTATTGTGGATTTGACTAAAAAAAATTGATTTATAATTGTGATTCAGTCTCTAGTAGTCACAAAATAAATTTATGCATGTCATTCACCCCATACCAAAGATGGAAATCAAACCCATGTTCATCCATTTCTCACTATTGTTGTTTATAATAGCTAGATGGAAGGGAGAAAAACGTTCAGAGAAAAGAGAAGGGATTTTCCACAGTATGGAGGAAATTGTTTTTCCCTAGGATGCCAAAAAATGTCAAGCAGTAGAGAGAAACAAGAAAAGGGATATGATTCTTGCAAGAATGAGGTATTTCATACTAAATTTATAGTTTTGTACATGTTTCCATTGCTTGTTTGAATTTTATTTTTTATTTTTTTATTTCAAAATTATAAAAGAAGAAATTTCCTCTATACACATAGGGTTTATTTTTTTATTTTTAAATTTAAAATAAGAAATTTATTGTACATATATAGGGACATGACAATGAGAAACTGAAAGAGGAAATGAATTCTATATTGGGGGTAGAATAAGTAAAGAAACTAGAAGGTATGGACTTGTCCATGTTTGCAAAATATGTGGAATAACGATCTACTAAATGAATTGAAACAATCAAACCAAAACAACCTTGTCAAAGGGAATCAATTGATTTCCCATCAACCCCTGGATCGTGCAAAAGATCAAGGAGAAAATCAATCATAATAAACTGTAAGAATGCATAACAGGGAGCAGATACGTCCAATGTCCCAACCACTCACGGGTCACATATTTCTTCCACCACCATTACATGTTATGCATCTTTCATTGGTACATATGAAACCAAGGTAGAATATGATGTTGTCTCCAGGAATATTAGAATGACAGATGTCCAGAAAGTGTTCATGCATAGGTTGAAGGAATCATTCCTTAAATGATTCAAAGAACATCTACATCTTCCATTCTCAAAGATACCCATGAAACTTCAAAAATTAGTCATCCATGACATGGAGAATGAATTTGGGACAGGTTGGTCAGTAAAGCAGATAAAAAACAAATGACTCAAAATTGCAAGAGATTTCATTGCAACCAAACAAAAAAGATAAAAGTAATTCCTCTCTATCTAAGGAACAAAATAAGGCTAGTTGATGTAAGTGTGAAAGTGTGAAAAGCACTTGTGAAAGAATATGATAGAATGGATGCACAAAGGAAGTCCGATAAGAAGAACACACATGTATTTGAATTTTTGACACTAGATTATTTCAAATTCATTAAACGATTTTTATATTTTATTCATGCATAATTAAATTGAATTAGTGTATGTTTCATGACAAGGCCTCGAAGGCCAAGATTTCCAAATTTCATGCCACACATCACAATGACCAAATAGGTTTAAAATCCTTAATATACAAATTTGTAAGTCGTTGGAATATCTAAAATGATATATTTTTTAAAATTTTGTACAAAAAAGGAAATGATTGGATTTTAATCACTTTAACTAGAGCTTCTGCTATGTTTTGACAAAAGTAACAATATGGTCGTTATCCATCACAATTAGAATTCTATATGATACAAGGAAAAAAGTGGTCTGATTTTGTTATCTAGATGGAGAATAAGGTATCATTAGTTGACTTTCAATAACTTAGTTGGGTATTGTTATGTTAATATGTCAATTTTCATTTCTTGTGTTGAGTTGTTTATTTATGTGTATATTGAGTTCTTGTTGTTCTCTGATCTGAAAATAGAAGGCTAACTTGTTATGCTATGCAAGCACCCTCTACCTCATAAATTAAATCTTAACAGGACCTTGCTTCATGTGTTCAAATGTGCAAGAGGGTTTATGTGTTAAGTTCTTGGTTCTTGTTTGCAATGTACATGTGTGAAGAAAGGTTCTTTTACAAGATTAAATATGTGTTATAAATCAATACAAAGCCATAAAAAGTGCAGCAAATAACACATAAAAATCACAGCAATACCAAGATGATAAAGGAGTTCACCCCTCTCTGGGCTACGTCTCCTTGAGCCTCCTTCAATGGACTTGGCTCTTTGGGATTAGTTTGTCAAATGATCATTGCAAACTGATGCTCAACTCCAATGGTTTTATAGACTGTACCATTGGATTCAGAATACAATAAAACCCCAAAAATGACTGTAAAAACTCTGCAAATGGACAATGGCTCATCCAACAATGACCTCTCCTACATGTGGCCTCCAAGCTTCCCTGAACTTGAATGAGGTAAAAATACCTGTAGAAGTCCTCCAAAGGATCTGAAACCTATCCCAATGTGTTCAGAGCATAATAAATAGTCATAAATGACTATTCAGTCTCAACAAATGGTTATGTGCTCATCTGAGCAATGCCTCAAACAATGAGGGCTTTAATCTTCATGGAGCTTCCTCAAGCTTCAAATGTGAAAAACCTGCAAATGGGCTCTTCAAATGCCTGTGATAACCTCACCAATGGACTCTCAACATCCAAAAACCCCCAGCTGGGCTTTTACAGAGCCTCATTTGGCCAAAAACTCCCAAAGTTATGCTTGCTGCCATTTTTGCCCTTTAAGCTCTGTTACAGGCTCGCCATAATGCACCTGTCCAAAACTAAACTTGGCTTCTGAGCGTTTTCGCCTCCAAAACCTAGCCTCCACGCGCGTTCCCGAAAATGGTGCAAAATGTCGATCCGTTAACAGAAAACAAGCCCCCTGCCTCGGAGGTGTTGGGCGCATGAGGCCATGTGGCAAGGTTCCGCGGGCCAAAAGGGCTAATTGTTCCTTGGTTACACCAGAAATCAACATGTGGCGGGCGTAATAGTTGTTCACCATTTGAAAAACCAAAATTAAATCCGCGCACAACCCCGTTTACAAATGTCATATGGTAATACAATATGGCCGGGGTTCCATTTCATTGACACTACTCCCGCGCGCGCCATTTTTAAACACGGTTAAAAGAATGATTAAATACCACCACGCCATTTAATAAGCTGTGGACATATAAACTATGGTTTACATTTAAATCCGCGCGCAAACCGTATCATATACGTGTTTTGGTCACATGTACTAAACATGTAATATAACCGTGGCTTATAAATGTTGTAAATATCCCGTGCGCTCCTTTTAATATATGTAAAGGTCATGTGAATGCAATGTAACCTCGGGCCGGGGCTTAGCCCTGGCCCGACCCCCCGTCCGTTCAAACAAGGTTCAAACTTATATATAAACTATTCCGTTTACATTTCAAAACCCAAAACATGGTGTAGTGGTTACGGACGTAATGTTAAAGCTCTATCGCTTTGGGGAGGTCGGACGTTCGAATCCACCCGGCGACATATAAAATTTTGTATGCAAACCCAATAGTCAAACCCAGGGTGCCACGTGGCAGCCCTGGATTGGGCCACATGGTAGCCCTTCATTCGCCCGATGATGCTACGTGTTCAAATTCTATTCGTCCAACTGCCACTAATCAACAGCCAACCATTATGCGCCACGTCATCGACGCCAATTCATCTGCCACATCAACAAGCCACGCGGATGCTGACATCAACATGTGCCATGTGTCACCCTCTCAGTGGTGACACGTGTCACTTCCCAATAGGTCCAAACATATGTTGAAAAGCCCATAAATGCATGACACGTGTCATGCCCAGGAGTCACCACATGTCCTGTACGAACATGCCACGTGTGCTATACGGTTCTACCACATCACTGTACGACCACCACGTCAGCTGTACGGCCTGCCATGTCAGCTGTACGTCCTACCCAGTCAGCATCAAAATTTTGCCTGTTTGGCTCGGCGAACAGACCTCGATAACTTCTCCATACGGACTCCGTTTGCGAAAATAAATATACCGTCGGAATCAGGCGAATGAGACGGACGCAATGGTACCGTTTTCGTCGCATTCCGAGCACTTTGAAAATTGAGCAAATTTTAGACCCCTGGTCTAGATTCTGATCACGCCTTCCCACTGAAAGGCTTTTGGACCCACAAAAGATTACAATCATCGATCTGAGTTTCAATACTCTTCTTCTTTCAAGTTATATCAATTGATTCTACTTGAAAAGACTTTTCGACAATCACCTGGGTACCTTGACATGCCTTGCACTGCAACTGGCTATGTCACTCGATCACTGCTCTCTGGTTGCTGCTGACCCACTGTTCTCTCTGCAATTGGAAGACTGCCAGCCTTCCCACTGAGAATCAAGTCCCTCATGTGAACTTCTTTGGCGTCAACAATCCGCTCTCCAATGGATGCAAATTTTCCTGCGACATCTTGTCACAAGCCAAGAAAAACATCAATCTTGAAAATGAATTAAACAAGACTGAAAATAAGGACAGCATAATATTTTTTCTCTCCAAGCAACTGTCACATCTTGTGCATCATCAAAACACATAGTGTTTCCCTGCATTTTAGTGCACTCAAAATTGACCTACAAGTCATCCAACACAATCGACTAAACATAAGTCGAGAAACATGAACGACATAACATAGTCACCAAGATAAAATTGACACAAGTCGAGACTCATGTGAACATATCGACCTTCCCAAAATGACAAGTCGAAAACCATGATAAACCATCAAGCTACTATCATGACTCATCCATGATGACAATCATCAATATGCACTTTGAAAATCAAATGCATATGCAAAGTTCTTCAACTCTCTCCCTGTAGAAACATAGGTACTCAAACCCAAGAAATGTGGGTACTAATGAGCTGAATATGAAAAGTGTATGTGGCTGTAATAAAATGGACAGCATACCCCTCTTTTACATGTTCTTGACGAGGTGGTATAACACAAGTATGCATACAAAAGTAAATGCATTCACAAGCAAACTTGCATCTTTGCAACTTATGACAACTGCTGCAACTTGTCAAACTTCAACAAAAGTGAAAAACTAAGGCTGAAATGTGCATCTATACAGAAAGAATGCAAGCCTTACTTACGCAAGAAATCAATCCATTTCTTACCAAACCAACTCAATGGCGAATCCTTCTGCTGAAAGTGGTCTTCTTGTGAATCGTCTTGACTCACATCAATGATGGAATCTCCTCTTCCATTTTTGTCAATCTTTTTATCCAACTGCTTCTTGTGTCGTGGATGAGAGGTTGGATGCAATGTCCAACATTGGTCAATGAGATGACCTCTCTTCTGACAATGACTGCAAATATTTTGCATCTTCTCTTCATGTTGCCTTTGCTTGGAAAGTTTCCTGAAAGTGGACTTTCTCTTCCAACACTTTGAAACACGATGGTTAAATAAACCACAAAATGTACATGGTCTTTTTCCATTGTTACATGCAGATTTATCATGCTTAACATAATCAAAAGCAACTGAGTTATAGGCAGATTTATACCTTGAACATTCACCTTTGTTGCCGCTTTGAGGAGGTGAATCGGAAGAGTCACAAGCTCTCTTTTGAAGACTTTCAAATCTTCTCTTGCCCTCATGGATGTCACAACCTTTTTGTTGCACACATTTGCATTCATCTTGGACACAAGTTTTGCATGCTAAAGAGTTTGAACTTTCCACCAAAGTTATTGAACTTTCACCTTGAAAACCTTCTTGAGGAGGTGAACTTGAAACAAAAATTGTGCTTAAAACTTTCTCATTAGTTTCCTCAACCTTGGAATTTGTTTCAACAATTCGTTCATAACCAAGACCACAATACTTAGGTCTCTCTTCAACCACAATAGGCTCAACAATGCCTTGTGCATGTTTGCCTAACCCTTTACCTTCATAGCCCATTTTTAACATTAACTTGGACCCTATTCCTTTTGTGTGGTTTTCAAAAACACCAAAGCAATCTTCTTGAGAGGAATTTGAAAACAAACTAACATTACATACCTCATGTGCATGCATGTACTTGGTAAGGGTTTCTTTTGCTTCTTGGAGTTGTTTTTCCATCTCCTGCAACTTTTCAAGAAGTTGTTCTTTTTCCTCCTCCATGGCCACCAACTGCTCTTGAAGGACAATGCTCTCTTCCCTATCTTTCCACAACACATGTACTATATCCTTCATGGTTAGCAATGCATTAAACATTTCTTTGTCAAAGAACTTAGATTTGGAAGATGTAGGAGAACTATCACTATTTAAGGCTTCCTCCATACTTGCAAGATTTCACTTCAACACAAAACTTGCATCAATACCAACAGCTAAATCTCAAGCTATCATTGGCAAATACATGAGCAAAATAAACTTTGCTTTGATACCATCTGATCTGAAAATAGAAGGCTAACTTGTTATGCTATGCAAGCACCCTCTACCTCATAAATTAAATCTTAATAGGACCTTGCTTCATGTGTTCAAATGTGCAAGAGGGTTTATGTGTTAAGTTCTTGGTTCTTGTTTGCAATGTACATGTGTGAAGAAAGGTTCTTTTACAAGCTTAAATATATGTTATAAATCAATACACAGCCATAAAAAGTGCATCAAATAACACATAAAAATCACAACAATACCAAGATGATAAAGGAGTTCACCCCTCTCTGGGCTACGTCTCCTTGAGCCTCCTTCAATGGACTTGGCTCTTTGGGATTAGTTTGTCAAATTCTCATTACAAACTGCTGCTCAACTCCAATGGTTTTATAGACTGTACCATTGGATTCAGAATACAATAAAACCCCAAAAATGGCTGTAAAAACTCTGCAAATGGACAATGGCTCATCCAACAATGACCTCTCCTACATGTGGCCTCCAAGCTTCCCTGAACTTGAATGAGGTGAAAATACCTATAGAAGTCCTCCAATGGATCTGAAACCTATCCCAATGTGTTCAGAGAATAATAAATAGTCAGAAATGACTATTCAGTCTCAACAAATGGTTATGTGCTCATCTGAGCAATGCCTCAAACAATGAGGGCTTTAATCTTCATGGAGCTTCCTCAAGCTTCAAATGTGAAAAGCCTACAAATGGGCTCTTCAAATGCCTGTGATAACCTCACCAATGGACTCCGAACGTCCAAAAACCCCTAGTTGGGCTTTTACAGAGCCTCATTTGGCCAAAAACTCCCAAAGTTATGCTTGCTGCCATTTTTGCCCTTTAAGCTCTGTTACAGGCTCGCCATAATGCACCTGTCCAAAACTAAACTTGGCTTCTGAGCGTTTTTGCCTCCAAAACCTAGCCTCCACGCGCGTTCCTGAAAATGGTGAAAAATGTCGATCCGTTAACGGAAAACAAGCCCCCTGCCTCGGAGGTTTTGGGCGCATGAGGCCATGTGGCCAGGTTCCGCGCGCCAAAAGGGCTAACTGTTCCTTGGTTACACCAGAAATCGACATGTGGCGGGCATAATATTTGTTCACCGTTTGAAAAAGAAAAATTAAATCCGCGCGCAACCCCGTTTACAAATGTCATATGGTAATACAATATGGTCGGGGTTCCATTTCATTGACACTACTCCCGCGCGTGCCATTTTTAAACACGGTTAAAAGAATGGTTAAATACCACCGCGCCATTTAATAAATTGTGGACATATAAACTATGGTTTACATTTAAATCCGTGCGCAAACCGTATCATATACGTGTTTCGGTCACATGTACTAAACATGTAATATAACCGTGGCTTATAAATGTTGTAAATATCCCGCGCGCTCCTTTTAATATATGTAAAGGTCATGTGAATGCAATGTAACCTCGGGCCGGGGCTTAGCCCTGGCCCGACCCCCCGTCCGTTCAAACAAGGTTCAAACTTATATATAAACTATTCTGTTTACATTTCAAAACCCAAAACATGGTGTAGTGGTTACGGACGTAATGTTAAAGCTCTGTCGCTTGGGGGAGGTCGGACGTTCGAATCCACCCGAGGACATATAAAATTTTGTATGCAAACCCAATAGTCAAACCCAGGGTGCCACGTGGCAGCCCTGGATTGGGCCACGTGGCAGCCCTTCATTCGCCCGATGATGCTACGTGTTCAAATTCTATTCGTCCAACTGCCACTAATCAACAGCCAACCATTATGCGCCATGTCATCGACGCCAATTCATCTGCCACGTCAACAAGCCACGCGGATGCTGACGTCAGCATGTGCCACGTGTCACCCTCTCAGTGGTGACACGTGTCACTTCCCAATAGGTCCAAACATATGTTGAAAAGCCCATAAATGCATGACACGTGTCACGCCCAGGAGTCACCACGTGTCCTGTACGGACATGCCACGCGTGCTGTATGGTTCTGCCATGTCACTGTACGGCCGCCACGTCAGCTGTACGGCCTGCCACGTCAGCTGTACGGCCTGCCCAGTCAGCATCAAAATTTTGCCTGTTTGGCTCGGCGAACAGACCTCGATAACTTCTCCATACGGACTCTGTTTGCAAAAATAAATATACCGCCGGAATTAGGAGAACGAGACGGACGCAATGGTACTGTTTTCGTCGCATTCCGAGAACTTTGAAAATTGAGCAAATTTTAGACCCCTGGTCCAGATTCTGATCATTCTCCCATCGGTCATATCACCCTTATAAATGGCCAACCTTTCACTATGATCAAGTCCTTATAAATCAATATCTAATCATGGATTTATCAAGTCCTTTTCTAAAAAACCTAGGCAAAATGAGAGATGCAAGACCATGTAATACATAACCCATATACAACAAATAAGATTTATGTTGTAGGTTTAAAAATCATAGTGAGTACCTCTAGAGTGAAAGGAAAGAGTATAGCGAGCCACCAATGACAAGATACAAGTATAGAGAGCCTCTAATAACAAGACACAAGTCATAGCGAGCCTCCAAGAACAAGACACAAGTCATAGTGAACCTCCAAATTTCTCTCCATAATTCCTTTCTTAGTCTCTATTTGTCAAATATAAGTTTTATATGCCTAGGGATTCATACCCATGTTTGAAATTAACGTTCTCAAGTGTGGCCTTGTAATATTTATCATAAATAATGTTGTTGGTGCTCTTAGACATTTTGATATTATCTGAGGTCAGTAGTTGGGAGGTGTTGATGTTTGAATCTGTTAGGACTGAAACGACAACCTCACGAGGATGTGAATCCCCCTGTGTTTTTATAGAGGTGGTAGTCGTTTGATTTTCTTGATATTTTTAAATATTCAAAATGTTGGATTGGGCAGAAGTCCGTCATAGTAATTCAAAGAAACAAAAATATTACAATAAAGTAAAGGGGAAAATGTTTTTTTATTTTATTTTAAAGGAAAGTTCCTTAGAAAGGACCAGGAACTGGACACATTCACACATTTGAAGCAAATAAGAAAAATTTCCTCACATCCATCATAGTTTAAGATAAAGATTTTTGATCACATACAAATAAAAAAGAATATGATCTGCATGCACAAGAGAACTTTAACATCGTGGATACATGGACAACTCAAACAAAGATAATGAAATATCAACCTCAAATACTTTATATTCTGAAACAAGGGTTACAAAGCACAGTCAAGATTGTTCCTGAAGTAGTTCTCATGAAATTTCCAAAAATATATAGTTTATTACATATTCTTGAAATTATAAATGTGTTTGTCTTAAAGACTGGGATTGGGGCTCCCACGGAAAATTAAGCAAATAAATACAAGAAATTAGCTTTTAGAAATATCAACAAGACTATGATGGTCACTCCTTTGTTCATTTTCTTTCTTATGTCCTTTTATCGTTTTCATCAACTGTTATAGGTACCATCTCAACTGCATATTTCCCTTCATGTGTCATTTTTTCGATAGTCTTTTTGAACCACTCTTCGATGTAATTTGTCATAGGTGCCATGTTGATTTCATGCCATATTTTAATATTGAACAACTCACCCTCCAATTCATGGAGGTCAATGAAAATACCACATAATATTTCTTCAATATCCTGGTTGTTTACGAAATAATCTACTAGCCAGTTATCTATGGTGTCTTCATCATATACAACTATTCCATAGAATTTTTCAATTGATAATCCTTTACAAATCTCAGCCTGCTCGTCAAAATGTAGTTTTGTTAAGAACAACGAGTTGAGGATCAAATTGGGATCTTGGACCTCGTTAGTGCTTCCGGCTAGGTCCACCTCTGTGAGCCTTTTGAATAACTCTTCTCTCCCTGTTATGGCTTGGCTGCATGCTTGAATTATGTTGTTCAAGTTCTTTGTTTTCTCTTTCTAGTAGACATTCAACTTCTTGATCTGACTTGGAGAGGGAAGGTCCTCCTCTCTTCTCTTAATCTCTAACATGTTAGTAAATTTAATACCAAAGGGTACCACTGCATCAAGGTATAACTCTTCTTCATTTTTTATATCGGCCTGTAGATATTCATGGAAGGCATGCCCCCTTGAGCCAAAAGAAATCATGCTCTTTGAAATTTCCCAACCTTCTGTAATCAATGCCATTTTTTTCTTGATATTATTCTCCATGTAAATTATGGCTGATGTAAGTAAGCTTGAGGATAATTTTATTCTGGTTGTGGGCATGGCAGTTCCAACAATTTCCAAAGGGATGGAAAGAAGTGGAAGAGGCATAAAAGTCTCTTCAAGTTCTTTAATCCTTTCCTTCAACTTTGTATTTTCTTCTTCGAGACTACCAATGGAATTGTCCAATGCATCACCAGTGGCTCTATGGATTCTAGATACCTGGGAAGGCCACATATTCTTTAGGCTAACCTATGAACAATATTTCCCCTTTTTATTCTTTGCATCACTCTTCTAAATAATTAACTTTTTATACTCGATTTCAAAGGCAACACTCTAAAATAAAAATGATTTTTCTTCATCAAATATTTCATTCTCAATAATTTCCAATGACTGGTTCTGGTGAGTCGTGCCTCCTGACTGGTCAATGTTGGGTAACATCTTCTCAATTTTATCTTTGAGATCCATATCCTCGATGGAGAATATATTTATGTCACTTCTGACGTGATGCTCTTCTTCTTCTTGTACAATGTTCTTCCTCTTCCTCCTCAGAGGAAGTTTATGGGAGATTTAAATTTTTCCTAAAGGGGGGTTCTTGTCTCCTCCTCTGCCTAAACTACTGTTGATTACCTTTTTAGATGGGTGGGTTGCTGGAGCACCACTCCAAGGTGTTGAAGTCTTGGGATTAATAATTGGGGACTGTGCACTCTTTTCATTGGGACTGTTTCCTCTCTGTTTATACAATTCATTGGTACTGAGTATTGTCTCTATGTCACTAGCAGTGTAGGTAGGATTACCCAGGTTATTGTCTTCTTCTTCTCCTAGAACGGTATGGATGAAGGAAATTCTAAAACTGACTATTAACATATGTTCCACAAAGATTCCACTAGGTTCAAACCCTCTAATATTTCTAGCGTACTTGAGATTCAAGTTGTGGAAGTGGCTAGCGAATTCATCAATTTTGTTCATATTTCTGAATACAAAATCCCCAACTTTCCAAAGAAATTTCCCAAAATGGGTTTTTGAACAAGATGACTTGCAGTATGGTAATATCCTCAGGAATAGGAGATTCTCCAAGAATTTTGGTAAGAGATCCAGGTCATTGTCCTGTTTTTTCAAAAAGTATCTGCGATCTTCACGTTTGAAGGTGAGCATCAGCTCTAGGAGTCTCAACATATTATGAAATACTTGAGGCAAAAGAATAACATGAGAATGGTCCTGGAGTGGAATTATCCACTAGATTAGTATATATTTATCAGTGCACTAGGAAACCAATACCTTGCAGTCAAAAACTTCTGGAACACAACCTGGGTGTGTAATGTCGGATGTCCAAATTAATTCCTTCTAGGTAGAAGGGGATGAATAGTAAGAGTATGCTCTAGACCACTAAAAATTTTGATATTATCATCCAAAGATGTTCAAGCTATCTCCATAGAATTGTTTTCGAGCTACTACTTCCATAAGTTGGCGAGAGCATTATTTTTTATCCAGATAATGTTATAAACGAGCGCTTGAGAGATAATATATAATATTCCGCAAATCATTATTTAATGTGGTTTAATGAGGAAGTTCCTTGAGCCCTTCTCCTATTAATGACAATATTTACGTGACCTGCATAATGAGTTATTAACATTAAACCATAATAGATGTGCATTGGGAAAATCATGAAGATGGTGGGGATGGACAGGAGTGGAAAAGGATTTGATATTGTTATGAACCCACCAACCCAAGAAACCACCAACCTGCGAATTGAGAAGATAAAAAAAAAGGCTAAGTGTTGTGAGGTGGTTGGATAGACTCAACATAGGAGAAATGAGATGTTTGGAAGCTCGGGGAGTCCAGGGGTAAAATTTAGATCACATATCTTTTGGAGGCAAAATGTATATCATGGAACATGGGGTATGAGAGTTCAACCCCGCCAACCCAGGAACCCACAATCGAAGAAACAATTAAGTATGTGATAATGTGGCAGTTGGGAGGCCTCGATATGAAAGAATGAAGATTGGAGATGAGGATTCACAAGTCCACCAATTCGGGAATCCATCGTTCTGAATAATGACTAAGTATATAACTAGAAAGGGAGAATAGAAGGGAAAAAAGGAAAAGGGGAAAAAGGGTAAGTATAGAAGAGGGAAAAGAAGGGGGGGGGGGAAGAAGTTGGGAAAATAGAAAAGGGGAGGGAAATTTTGGAAGCGGGAATTGATATCAACAACAAAATCTAACTATGGGATGATGACCCCCTATGGGTTGTCAAGAATCCAGAATATCTCGTGACTAGATGCTTCTGCCCCTTGGGATGTGGAGTTAGAATAAGAATATACAAACTAAAAAATAAAATTATGTACATTGAGAAATGAGAAAGTATTAAGAGAATAAACCTTTCAAATGTTTCCCATTGATCGGTAGCATAAACCTTTTACCCTTCATGGCTTGGAGCATATATGATGTAGCCCCCCTACCTCAGCATGGTCTGTCAACCTCCCGGTCACTGGATCATTTTTTCTCCTTCAGCTTAAACAACTCGTTCGGGTCCCTACTGGAACCTCTATTAAACAAATCCATAGGTCCAAATGTGAAACTCAGTCTGCATGTACAAGAATCATATGTGAGATTCACCTCCACATGACCACAGGTTGTGAATGCATGCCTATGCAAAAGGTGCTTCATGATTTTGCATGTCGAGACATTGTGAGTGAGGAAACCCTGACTCTCCAACTCCTGAAACTCTGAAAAGAGATTAACGAGTGTTAGTTATTTTCCTTATTTATTCTCATGTGACCAGTCACCATGACTTGGGGCTCATCCTTTGAGCACGTCAGGATTTTATGTATCGAGGATTTGTGATGTATCTTTCTCCCTTCGCCTGATATCCAAAATGTCAATATTCTTTTGCCACAGATCAATGACTCCAATTCTCCTACGATCTGATAGTTCATATCACGTCAGAATTTCTACCTCCGAGCATTTCCACCATCCATTCAGATTCTCCCAATGCTCAAATCTTTGGTGTCTATGGATCTCTGCCACCTGTCACCCTAGATCCAATGGATGGAATGATTTCGTGAGTTTGTGTTTTGTGAATTCTCACAAATATTCCCTTTGACGTTTCTGCTCTGCGAGTCAGTGAAATGTTGATAGCTTTCTGCCTATCCTCCTGACGATGGATGGTCACAATGATTTCAAGATTTCATGTTTTGCAATATCCACTTCTCAAACTGAATGTTCACTTCAACCTTTCCCTAGAGTACAAGATCTATTGACAAATGTCCACTCAAAGATCAATGACTCACATCTCTTCGACTCTCCTCTAGATGTGAAGTGATAAAACTTGTGCACCTTGTTCTTATCTGACTATTGTCGATCTTCTCCCCTATGATTCAACAATCATGGTCATTCTTCCTCCCGATATTTTGGTATCTCTCTGCCTTGGAAGATTTATCCTCTTTCAAAGGTTCCAAACCTTTGTTCTCCTGATGGATCTGACCCTGATGAATCTGACTCTGGGACCTCTTCAACACTCATGAAAAGTGTTATCTCTTCTGAGCTTCTATCCTTGAAAGGATTTCGATATGCCCCACACACTTTTCATTCTCGAGATTTCGAATAACTCAGTTCAAAGGATTCTCTTGAAAATAAAATTCTTCTCGCCCACTTGGAATTCTTCTGCATTAGTTCTTTGAAGCTTGTGAGATTCTTGACATTGTGCACACCTTGCACTTGTTCTAAGTTTCTCTGATTCTTTTTGAACTTCCCTTAGTCAATCTGAGACTCAGTCGATGCACTCCTTACGTTTGAGATGCACACCGTGCATACATGTATCAGAAGAGAAACAATTGAAACTCATCCAGTTTCGTCATGACCTCATGTAGTCAATCTCTCAAACAATCATACATGAACAAACTAAAATAAATCATACACACAGAATATAACATTCAATTAATCGCACATAAAATAAACACAATCCAAGGATTTGGGACAATTTCTGTTTGTTCTATTCATTCATGAAAAACAAAACACATAGTGTTTTTGCTACTCTACTATGCTCTACTACTCATTCTATTCTGGTCTATCTTCTTTGATCTATCTCAGTCTCTTTTTGTCTGATCTATTACAATGCAACAATGAGCTATCTAAGGACCGTCTCCATGAGCTCTCCCGTCCTATCTAAAATCTATCCTATCAAATTCAAAGTTGTTACCTACTCTATCCTATTACAATAAATAATAGTTATTTCCAGATAGATTCGACACTCCATATATGTAGTTTCTTAGAGTCCTTCAAGAATTTACAACCAAGTTACAATTTACAATGTTTGATTCAAAAATATCCTAACAACCGATTAAATTATGAGTTAAATGCTTGATTTGAAACTCTGCCATTGCTAAGATGTCATTCGTCTGCCTCCACGCATGCACTATTGACTTTGAAGGTGATGCTCCTGCATCAATATAGGAGTTAAATCCCAATATCTTCTCGACGCCATATGGTCTGATCAAGAGTGCTTCAAACTTTATATGCATGGATGGTTTCTCCTTGGACTTGTTCAAAAGTAACACCAACTCTACTTTCTGTAAGTTCTTCATAGTTGTTCTTGGATTAAAATATATTTTGACACTTTGTTGCCTCTGAGAGGATTGATTCAGGGCTTTTCTTCGTTCCTCTTCCAACTTCAACAACCGGTTGATTCTCCTCTAGATGGGTGATCTGTCTTCTGTATCTTCAGTATTAACCACAAATATTAATGCAATAAGCTCGAGAATTATGGACATTTTTTATTCCTTACCATACACCAATAGATATGGAGACATCCCAGTGATATCCTTCACGGTCGTCCTGCTTTCCCATAACGCATTTGTTAACTTCAAATATTGGTTCCTTTGGTTCTTATCAATGTATTTCTTTAACATCTGCACAAGTGTTTTGTTTGTGGATTTGGCAAGGCCATTACCTTGTGGATAATAGTTCAATGATTAACCCATAATGATTCCATATTCTCCACAAAAATCCATAAACTTTGACCCGATAAAGATCGAACCATTTTCTGTGATAAATTTATCTGGGACACCAAATCTTGACAGAATTTTGTGCTTGCATAATTTAATCAGTTCTTCAGTATCAAACTTCTTTAATTCCACCACTTCCAACAATTTCGTGAAATAATTGGTAGTTGTTAGAATGTACATATTCCCCTTGCTATAATTTGGATTAATTAGCCTGACAACATCAATTCCCCATTGGGAAAATGGTTGTTCTACCACAATGGGCTGCAAAGGCATCGCAAATTTCTTCATTTTTCTGAAAAATACTGGCATGAAAAACACTTCCTTATTATGGAATATGAATCTCTGAAGATTGATGGCTAGTAAAATCATGCTCTAATTATTTTGTGGGCAATCACAGTAGATGCAAAGTGTCCACCACATATTCCTTCATGGAATTATCTGATTAGTTCTTGGGATTGATTTTCATCAATGCATCTTGGCAGTACACCATCATAATTTCTTTTGAACAGTATGTTAGTGATCAACACGTATTGAATCGCCTTCATATTCAATGTCCTTCACTCCTTGGGATTCATGGTGACATGAAATTACCTAGACCCTAAGTAGAATATAATATCTCCATACCATTATGAATCAGCTAATGGTTCTCCAACTGAGATTGAAATCATCCCATCAATCGAGTCCCCATTCATGATGATCTTGAATAAACCTTGTAATTTGATTTCCTTTAAAGGTTTAATATTAATATCATATTATTTTATGTTTTCCAACCAGTTAGCACATTTTCCTTCTCTCAACTGTTGATTTAGAAGCATATTTACTAGTGATGAGGGAACATAAGAAATAATAAGGTAGTTTAATATATACGTTCGAAAGTGTGCTACTTATTTTACAAGATCCAAGGCTTTATTATATAGTTTTGAATACCTCACCTCATAATAATGTAGGGTTTTTCTCATAAAACTTGTTGGGATTTATTCTCCTTTGCTATTTTCTGAGTGAGAATGGATGCAACAATTGTATATGTACAAAATGAATAGACAATGAAGTCTCTTTGGAAGTCCAGACTGACCAGGAAAAGAGAAGTGGTGATTGATCCTTTGATATTGTTGAATTCCTCCTGAGTATGTATTTTCCATTTGAATATTTGCTCCTTTTTCATCAACAAATTGATCGTCTTTACGATGCTTGCGTAGTCAAGAACAAATCTTCGCAAAAAATGATTTTTCTGAAGAATGACTAAACAACCTTCTTGGATGTGAAGGGGTTAAGCTCGTTTACTTCTTTAAATCTTTCTGGATCTATGTAAATCCCTTCCTTGCATATAATATGTCCCAAAAAGTTTCCTTGAGTCACAACGAACATGCATTTCTTTGGATTAAGATAAATGCCATATAATCTATATCTTTCAAAAACTTTTCTTAAATGATGGATATTATCCTCCCATTTCTTTGAATGCACCATCAAGTCATATTGATACTCTGTCATGAAATTTCCTATCAAACCGCTAAAAGCATGATCCATGGCCCTTTGGAATGTGGCTCTAGCATTCTTCAAACCAAAGGGAATTATAGCATATGCATATGTCTCCCATGGTGTGATAAATGTTATTTTTTCCCTATCTTCCTTGACCACCAAGACCTGGTTATATCTAGATAAACCATCCAAAATGGGCATGCAGGACGATCCAGCAACTTACTATTACATGTCAAAATTCCTCACTTCGATAATGTCCATTTTTCATTGTCATAAGTGTCACAAGTGTCAGAAACATTGTATTTTCATCTGACATGTGTCACATTGTGGAAAACACCATAAGAACACTTCATACACCCTCTAAGACATGTTAGAAGAGGAAAACACATCATTTGGAAATCTTACACAATATTTTTCCTTGAAGAATGATCATCTTAAAGGGATTTTTGGAGATCAACGCTCCCCTGCTCACATGCAGGGAGTACTAGCACTCCTTGTCCACTTAGCAAGGAGATCTATAGAAATCTATTGCCATATTTGAGGGAGCGTCGATTGGTTGAGAGAATATTGGGAAGAAATTCCCCTTATATATAAGGAAAACTACAAATGATCCAAGTTGGTTTGGATCAAATACAAGCTTTAGGGTGTATCTAAGAGAGATGCCACAACTTATGGAGTCATATCGTCAACTTATTCCAAAGATAACTAAGGTGGTTGAGCCTCTCAAAGACTATAAAAGGAGGCATTATCATGGTGAAAAGAAGAGAAATATCATCGAAAAGTATTGTCATTCTGATCATGGATGTTTCGAGAAAGGGGTTGGACAAGGAGGACTTGAAGAGGCTACTGCATCTACATCTACATATTGTAAGTGCCTCGTAATGTTCTCATTAATATATGCTTGTATTGTTTCCTTCAAGTTTGTGTATGATTCAATAGGCTTGTTTCTTATTGATAAATCTAGTTTAAACTAATCTTGGTAGAATAGCAAGCATGCATGTTCTTTGTTGTATATTGAATTACAAATCTTATTAAAGGGCCCGAAGATTAATTTCAGCCTGGACCGAGCAAAGAAAAGCTTCAGAAAAAGGTACATCATACTTTATTCCTCTTTTTCCTTTGACTAGTTTAGTTACATTTAAAGGATTGTCAGTGTTCAATGTTAACATTTTTCTGTCTTGGTCATAGGGGTCTAGGATCCAAGAGGACATTCACCTGTTCGCATGGGAATTTTCCTACAACTGAAATTGGCGACTCCACTGGGGACCGAAGAATTCAATTTCAATTTCTTTCCTTGGTTTTTTATTATCTTTTTCTCGTCTTCAGATCTTGCTCGTTGTATCTTTTTCTCTTTTATGCATTTGTTGTCAGTCCTGAATTCATCTCACAGAGACTGGTGATCAAGCCTTCCTGAGTTTTTAATGTTATGGGTTGGTTATTTTTCTTCCTCAGAAACCCGCACCCTTTTCCTTTACAACCAGAGCGTTGATTTCACTATCGACGCTCCCTTGCAGTTCTTTAGGGGGTGTTATAGATCTCTGGTGTTGATATAACTAGAGCGTCGATTTTTATCCTTTTTGAAAAATTGTTGAATACCTGTGCTGGGTGTAATCTTTTGGATTCATCTTTTAACTCATGACTTGTTTTGTCAGTTCGTTTCCTCAATTAAACCTTCAACATGTTTCTTTTTAATACTTTTTTATCTTTGTTTGGATTTTTTTTAAAGTATTTCCTTGTCACAAAATCACTCTTTCTCTTCGAGATTTTGGGTACATTTTGTATACTTTCTCGTTCATCTGATCATTTGAAGGTTGTTACAAGGAAACTCAGATATGTATTTACTGTTCTAATTGGTTTGAAAGGATACTTTTTTTATGATTGGTTTTTGGATATTAGAAACAATTTCTGAATAATTTAGCATTGAATTGGATTCTTGTTGAAAACAATTGCATGAATTTTCTATATTTTTGTGTTTGATAGTGAAAGAAAGAAAACTCTTCTCCTTCCTATAAATAGAAGTTCATTGAAGGAAAAAAAGTTCTTATCATTCTTTTGATTCTTTGGGATTCAATTCATAACATCATTAGTTTCACTCTCATTCACCTCTGAGTAAAGAACAATCACTAAAATCAACGCTAATTAAAAATCGATCTAGAAACTTTTTTTTTTTTAGATTCTTCCACCAACATTAGACTAGGATTAGCAATTTGGATTAGGCTATAAGTATAACTCTCCAAAGAATTCAAAAAAAAAAATTCATCTTGTGATAGGGAGAGTAAATTCAATTTTTGTATAAGCATAGCTGGGATCCATGAAGATTATCCCTTCGACATTTAACCGTTCGTATTAGTAAGATTGTATTTTGGGGATTCTTCTTGAGGTACAACTATCTTCATTTTGTCTTGCTGCTTCGTGAATTTAGAATCCGTTCAGGGTCCTCTGGATTTCTACTGGTCCACTTGTCCTTAGTTCTATTGAAAGATTTCAGACTTGTTATCTCACCCATACATTTGGACTGGATTGTCGACTGTACCCTCCTAGAGGTTGACTACGAGTTGATGTCCTTAGTAGCCATAATATTTAGGGTCCTCACACAAGGTGACAGTGAAGGGAAGTCTTCTCTGTACCTGGAACATGCATTAGTCAAAATCAGTCAGGCTCCTTGGAAGTTAAATCCACGATTATTGTGTGGAATCTTGCACCAAGGCATAATTTCATTAAGCAAGTCACCTACGTAACTGCTCCAACCGCTCATTTCCTAGCCCCTTCTCAATTTGGTCATACAATGTTGGATTTCATCACCAACTAGTACGGTCATTGAGAGAAGGTTTTGTTTGCTTATTGGTTCTTCTAGATGTTTTAGCATGTGTTATTGGTTTACTTAATCATTTTTCAACATTGAGACTATAGACGATAAAGGTCTTCGTATATGATGTAGGATGCAAGGGTTGCCTCCAGAAGGCTATGAATCCTTACCTCCTAATTCACCTGAAGAAATTTACCATGAAGAGGTAGAAAATCATTCAGACACTGGGAGCACTGCTACTCCTTTATTAGAAAATCCTGAAAGTGCCTTGGCTATGGTTGAGGATCCCATTCCTCATACTATACCCATGTCAGAATATCCTATCGAACCACTCCTTATTTGATTGGACGCATTCGGTAATGTAATAGAAGAGGAATTTGGTCATCATCCATTGAGGCCATACACTGAAACACAGATGGAAGACACACAACATGATTATGATGAGTACACAACTCCTGTCTGGTCTACTGGCATGGTAAATCCACAACAAACACTTGTTCATTCCATATGGACGACTCCATCGGGATGTGATGTTTATGAACATTTCAACTTTAGTTGACCACCTCTTGATCCTCATGACCCTCTTTCCCATGACACTACTGAGGTAGGACCATTCGGTTAGACTATTGATTGTCCCATCTAACAAGTAGTCAATCCTGCAGCTATGTTAGCACAAATCCATCATAATGCTAGAATCGTAACACCTAATCATGCAAAAGGTACTTCGACCATTACTCCCACCACTACACCTTTTCACACTACAACTCCTTATGTTCCACAAAATCCTATTGGAACACCAATATATCCAAGAATGTAGATCCCTTCCATACACACATAATCAATTGTGGGACAAATCTCGAATGGGGGGAAACCATCAACTAGTGGGCCTATCCCATAAATGTGTTGAACCTGCATAAAATATATATAGATAAATCATAATACACACATTTGTAGAGATAATTGGAGAAAGAAGAAGGAGAGAAAGAATGAAAGAATTCTCATTAACCGTTATGAATAATGAATAATTTACACACGATATACTTTGTATAACTCAATGAGTGTGCTCTGGAGGAAAACCAATGCACCATAGTGGTCGTCAAGAGTGATCTGGACACACACCATTAGTTACAGGAGTGAACTTCCACCTAGTCTAGTCTCTCAGGTAGTTACGGGAGTGAACTGCCACCTAGTTGAGTTAACTAGTCAACTAGTCTTTAGTTAACTAACTGAACATAGAGTAGTGAAGAGTTAAATCAGGGAATCAAGGGTAATGTGCCAATATGGTGATGATACCAAGGAAAGTTATAATTATCATGGTGATGATACCAATGTTTCATGGTGATAAAACCAATGCAACGTCTAAACTCAACTCAACTAGTCAAACAGAAGTGTCAACTGAAAGAGAATATTCTCTAGGTGGAATATTCTCACCTAAAATATAGGAGACTGGATAATGACTAATTATGAATAATAAACAAGGAAAAACATTAGGAAAAATAAATCCTAGGTGTGTATGAAGTAACTCCAACACCCCCTTGAACATCACTATGGTGAAAATAAAGAATGGGTCTAGACAATGAGGCCATGTTAGGTACCCAAATACAAAAGATACACTAAAAATAACATGAGGAAAGAGGGAAAACCTGATGGGAAAACCCCCCCTCAAGGTACAATGTATGTAAAATAAGAACTAGAGTTGCTAGGAAACGATGTCCTTCACTCCAAGATGACTTCACAGAGAATAGAACTTATTCTCAGTGAAGGTCTTGGTGAATATGTTTGTCGTCTATTCTATTGAAGGAAATAGATGTATGTCGATAATCCCCTTGTGTACTAAGTACTGGATGTAGTGCATGTGGATCTTGATGTGATTTGTCCTCTACCTATGAACTGGATCTTTGCAGAACTTCAGAGTGCTCTAGTTTTCACACCAGATGATGATCGACCAATGAAACTAAATGCCCAACTTAGTGAGAAAATGTTGTAGCCACATAGCCTGAATGGTTATCTTAACTACCCCTTTGTACTCTGCCTCAGTTGAAGATAGATAAATGACATCTTTCTTCTTTCTTGAGAAACATATAGGCCTAGAACCAAGACTAAGTGAGTAACTAGATGTGGACATGCGATTAGTGCTATCACCAACCCAGTCAGAATCACTAAACTCGATGAGATTTAATGTAGAGTTTGATGCATAATGAATCCCAAAGGTGATGATGTCTTTTATGTATTGAAGGATACACTTTGTAACCTTCCAATGTATCTCATGTGACACCTGCATGATCCTAGAAACTGCGCCAACTACATAGGAGAGGTTTGGTATAGAGTGTTTGAGATACAACAAGATACCCACTAGTTATCTGTACAGTGTGAGGTCAACTAGTGGAGTCTCCCTACCATCATCAAGTTTTACTCTTGGTAGGAAAGGAGTCGGAGTAGACTTGCATTATGTCATGTGAAATATCTCAAGGAGATCTTGTGCATACTTGGCCTAAGACAATTTGATGTCTGATGCATCCTGACTGATCTGGAGTCCAAGGAAGAAGTGTAGCGGACCCATGTCTATCATCAAAAACCTGTCATGTAGAATCCTCTTGACTTCGGCAATCATTGAATTTGATCAAACAATGATCAACTAATCATCAACATACATAACTAAAAGTAGAAGTGAATCAACCGTCCTGAGCATGAAGACATTCATGTCTAATTTACAAAGTAAAAAGTTTTGTGACAACAAGTAGAAGTCCATCTTGGCATACCATGCCCTCAGATTATGCTTGATTCCTTAAAGGGACTTCTTCGATCAACAAACCAAAGATGAGTCCTGCATAAATCCCTGGGGATGCTCCATGTATATCTCCTCAGAGAGATCACCATGAAGAAATGAATTCTTCACATCCATCTGATGGACTTCCCATCCCTTGGATGCCACAATGGCAAGTGCCAATTGTATGGAATCCATATTCACTATTGGAGTGAAGGTCTCATCATAGTAAATACCATGAACCTGCTAAAAGAATTTGGAGACAAGCCTAGCTTTGTATCTACTAATCTGTCCATCCACTACACTCTTGGTCTTGTAGACCCATCTATATATGACAAGTTTCTTCCCAGAAGGAAGGGGAACTAGATTCCAAGTATGGTTCTTGAGGAGGGAGTTGTACTCCTGCTGCATGGCATATTCCCAAAAGGGATTTCCAAAAGCCTTGACATAAGATGGTGAATCTGAGCACTAAACCAAGAAAAAATGCCTGGAGGGAAATGGTTCAGTGGAAGTGAGTGAAACAGGAAGCTCCTCGAAATCAGATCGAGTCGTCCTAGTGTCAGCTAGATCACCAACGAGATCCCCTGCATCTTGAAGAGTAGTCTATGCCCACTTGTGCCTCTGCTCTGGCTCTCTAACTGCATCTGGATGCTCTGAATCTGCATCTAACTATACTGACTCTAAATCTGAATCATCTGATTCCTTTGAATCATAAATCTCATCTGAGGAGTTGGCATGTGCATGATCATCATCTCAGACATGTGGAAGAATGAAGGTTTCTGCATGTGGCTGTTGAAGTACATGTGGGACACATTCATCGAATTGGACACTTCGCTCAATGATGAGACGGTATGAGGAAAGATAAATAAGTCTATATCCCTTCAGACATTCCTCAATGTATATTTTTTCTCATTGAGTCTTAGCTCTTGGAAATCTCCAAATTGAAACTCTAGACTCAACACTCATTCCCATCTCTCTCTATGTCTTGGAGATGGTCCATATTTGTAGTCGTGAATCCAAGTCAAATGTTGTTTTTCTTTTTCAGTGTGATCCTAGCACGCTACCATTGTGTAACAACTCCTCAAAAGAAAGTGTGGATACCTTCTCTTGATAGGATCAATTTATTCCCAACATGGAAACAAATCTCTAGTGTTTGCACATGTTTGCAAGTGCATCATGGAGTTCTCAAGAAATCCTCCTCTCCTTATCCAAAATACCCTTTGAGAATAAAAAGCATGAGGAAATAGGAAGAGATGGGATAATGGGAAGGCCAACACACTGTCCTTTCATTTCCCATTCCTTATCCTTCTCTCCTATTTTCTTTTTGTTTTGTTTTCATTTTATTTTTCCTCTCACGTTCATTTTTGTCTTATTCAACTTTACAATTGAATTGTTTTACATATCTTGTTTAACCTTCGTTAATAGTTGAGTTGTCTTGAAGGTACTAAGTCTTACCCATTCATTGCATCAGATCCATTTCAAATCATTGGAAACCTCTTTTCATCAAGTGGCCCTTAGAGAAAATAGAATCATGAGGGATTGGGGAAATTCCAATTAAAAAGAGGGGAGATGAGTACTATTGTTACCATGATAAAAATTAGGATTCTATGAAGCATCATTTGCAATGAAAAGAGAAAATATGTATATGACTCAAATGATGGTGTGATGTAAGGTAGGTTAATTGAGTGGGGAATGAATAATTCCTATAATGGTTGGATTGAGTAATTTTTGTAAGAGGAGATATAACTCCAATCTGAAAGAACAATAGCTAGAGGTCATGGGGAATGAAGCATTCAAGAAAATAGAATGGTTAGAAGAAAATAAATTGCAACAATGTTGTAGAAGATGATGAAGAATATGGAAGCCATACAATTGGCTCAATAAAGAATATTTCCAAAAGGAATATATAGTGAAGATGAGAGTGATGAAGAAGATGTAGAGTGCTTGGAGTAACACCGATGGGATATGGAGATGCCATTTTTTCTAAGACTACAAATGCAAAAATCTTAATGGAATGGTGTTGGCGACGAAAGTCACTTCTGGATTGCTGGTAGGAGCAGAGCCCGATGCCCATCAGTTTAATGTCACGATTTATTTGAAGGGGTGATCAAATGGAGGAAGACTCAAAACAACATTGTGTCAACTCGAAAACCAGACCAGGCATGCATGAACGAGTGAGGTCTTGATAAACTCCAAACAATGGGTCGTAGTAAAAAGGGTGAGTAGGTGGAAGACTTATGCAAGAAGGGTGCAAAGGTCTATCACAGACATCCGGTTTGTAACAGACTGGAGGAGAAAGCACTCAAACACAAAGTCACTTTATATTCGAACATAGAGAACTAGAGAATACATAAATGTCGCGACAAATCCTTTATCACAACACAAATGTAGCAATCCACGCGAATCATTCAACTGTGAACACTCCAGCATGAGATGAAACAAAGATGGAAAAAGGAGAACTGTTTGTTATATACCAAGAAGTCTCAAACACAGAGGCATAACCAGGAAACCAGAGTATTTGCTGAAACTTTACAGTCGGGAGCTTAGCTCTACCATCGATAGATACCAAAATGGAAAAATTCCTACATATACTCAAAACAACAATAGCAGTGGAACCAAGAAAATGCATTGAAAGCTTTACGTCTGCATGGCTTCTGACAGTCAACATCTGAAAGATCGTGCAACTTATGTCAGATGCAATCTTAATTGTTTGACAGTTCCAATGGTGAATCGACGTGCCTTAAATTCATGGCCGTGCTCTCCCATTAAGGCAGAGGCGATGTTTAACCACCACCAACTGCTTCAATAACTGCTTCTTGGGATTGAGAATGGCCCGGCCAACTCAGCATTTCGGGCTACGGAAGACTTCTCGCGCTGCCACCTGTAATAACCGAATAGCCTGAGGGATGGGCAGGGAGGCCAGTGCGGAAGGTGAGAAGGATGACGGAGGACGATTCATGGCAGAAGGCAACAGATGGAAGGGGGGAAGACGGAAGAAAAGAACTCACCTCCAGGTGAGAGGCTGACATATGAAGGAACGAGACACGTGGCAGGGAACGAGTGGGTGGTGAGAAGAAGGTAAGACCACGCGGACCAAAGAGGGGAGGTGAATGGATGACACACAGCAGCAGGGGAAAAGCGGAAGGGAGGATGAAATGACGGGAGGAGGGCCCACACTGGTTAAGCACCGGGCAGCTGAGAAGGGCGGGGCTGCATGAGCGCCATTGATCTAGGCTCCTCGATCGTGGCCGTCGAAAAGCTGCATATGGAATTCCGGACCGCCCCCCTCCGCTTAAAGGTATAAAGGCGGGGGGGGGTCCAGAATGGTCTTCATCGCCGTTGATCCGGGCGCGCTAATCTGAACCATTGGAGTGTTGCACATGCGATTCTAGACCCCCCCCCGCCTAAAGGTAGAAAGGCAAGGGGGGTCCGGAATCCAACGCACGCCATTGATCTGAGCGCGCGAATCTGGACCGCTCGGACTTGCGTGTTGTTTATCATGGGTGCATTATTGCCCAAAACTTAGGACAAATGGGTTTTAACCCCTCCTTTCGCACTCCAACCCCCTTAACAAGAAATATCGCTAACATTTGGCTCCATGGGGGATAGATTCGTCCCTGTGATGCTCTAAGAACTCTTTTGCAGACTTAGTGCCTTTGTTGTTGGGCTATGGAGTCATTTATTAGTCCGAAAAATGAAATAAAAACAATATTTACAAAACAAAAACAAAACGAGCCGACTGCGGCTCAAAGAAAACATTTCTTTAAGAAATGCCCATTGACTGGGCCATTAAAAACTTCGTTGCCTCCCAAATCCTGCAACCTGTAGGTGTTGTTGGAAAACACTTCAAGGATCTTAAAAGGCCCGAACCAGAGGGCATCAAATTTACTGTGTTTTCCCTTTCCCTGCCTGGGTGCATCCCATTTGAGCACCAGATCACCCTGCTCGAACTCTTTCTTTTTTCTTTTCCTATCAAAATCCTGATTGATCTTCTGCTGACGATTGTGAGATCTGTCCAGGACCTGTTCTCTGATCTGCTACACCTCCACCATCTGATGAATTCTTCTGAGCACATGGTTAGGTTCCCCCTCATAGTCTTGGAGGAGTTTTTCCACATGCAAGGCAAGCTGAGTGGGGAAGATGGCCTCAATCCCATAAACAAGCTGGAAGGGTGAGAGACCCAGGGATTTCTTTGTTGTCACTCGGTAGGCCCAAAGTGCGAATTTGAGCTTTGAGTCCCAGGCCCTTCTATTATCCTCTAATATCTTTTTGATAATTTTGATTAGACTTTTATTAGAGGACTCTACCAGTCCGTTTCCCTGAGGATAGTAGGGAGTGGAGTGAATCAGTGAAATCCCAAATTGTTCACAAAATTTGATCAGAGGCTCAGACCAAAATGGGGAAGCGTTGTCAGTGACAATTTTGCTAGGGCAACCAAACCTAGCTATGATGTCTTCGAGGAAGCTAATGATTACTTTGTGGGAGGTGCTTCTGGTAGGAACAAATTCTATCCATTTAGTGAAGTAGTCTGTCGCTGTCAAAATCCATCGATGCTGGCCACTTAAGGGAGGATGAATTTCCCCAATGAAGTCCAATCCCCACCGCTGAAAGGGAGCTGAGACCACCACAGGTTGTAACGACAGGGATTTGAGCTGCTGCTTCCCTGAGAATTTCTGACATTTTATGCAGGCTCTAATTTCCCTGCAGACATCAGGAAATAAGGTGGGCCAGTAGTACCCGGCTCGGAGGATGTTGTGAGCTGTGGTCTTCCAAAAATAATGGCCTCCACAGAGACCGCTATGGAAATCATTCATAACTTTCTGGGCCTGTTGTGGGTCCATACACATTAGTAATATCCCCTGGGGATCTTTCCAATACAAGGCTTGGCCAATAAGACAATACCTGACATTTTTGAGCCTTAAAGCTCTGGCTTTACCCTTTTCCATCCCATCCGGTGGTCTCAACTCCTACAGGAAATACAAGATATATTTGTACCAGGGGCATGCTGATAGTGGCACATTGCCTTGGGAACCCCTGTCGGATGTCTTGGTTTTCTCATTGGTAAAATTGATTTCCAAAGCTTTATAATTGGATCCGGCCAGGAGCTTGGCCAAGCCCTGCCCCTTTATTAGCTTGGTGGGCTTAATTTCCAGGTCAAATTATAGGATCTTGGTGATCCATTTACCTCTTCTTCCATCTATGTCAGGTTGTATAAGAATGTCCTTCACAGAGGTTGAAGGGACATATGCAATGGTCTTTGAGTGTAAGACATAGACCCTGAAAGCTTTGAGAGCTTTCACCAAGGCATAAGCCTACTTCTCCATAATCTCGTATCGGAGCTCCGCATCTCTCAGCGCCTTACTAAAAAAGGCAATAGGCTGCTCTTGCCCTTGATCGTTCTTCTGCAATAGAACCGCTGCTACTGTGTCAAAGAAAGCAAAAGAAAATATCGCAAAATCTTTAGAATAATCTGGACTGACCAGCACAGGAGCCTCGGTCAATGCTTTCTTTATTTGGTCAAAAGACTTCCTGAGTTCAGCAGTCCATTTTATTTCATGGCCCTTCCTGAGCATGGTTGTGATATGTTTCACTAATTCAGCAAAATTTGAGACAAACCTCCTCAGGAAATTAATCCTTCCCAAAAATGCTTGGACTTCCTTTTTAGACCTGGGAAGTGACAGGGCCTGAATTGCCTCTACCCTGTCGGGATCAATCCTCACTCCCTCTGCTGAGACTATATGGCCTAACAGCTTCCCCTCTTGCATGGAAAACAATGATTTATCAGGATGTAGGGAAAGGCCAAACCTGTGACACTTCAGGAACACCCTCTTCAAGTGGCAGTGGTGCTCAATGTTAGTCTTGGAGAAGACTGTTATGTCATCTAGGTAAATCACCACAAACTTATCCTTTTCCTTGATGAAGGCTAGGTCCATGGCTCGCTGAAATGTTTCCCCTGCATTCATCAATCCGAAGGGCATCTTGGCATACATGAATGTTCCCCAAGGAGTGGTGAAGGCCGTCTTTTCTCTGTCTTCATGCATGACTGATATCTGATTATAGCCAGAAAATCCATCAATCATAGATATCCTAGATGCACCAGTGACCCTCTGCAATATATGTTCCATGTTGGGTAGGGGGTAATTATCCTTCCTTGAGCTCCTGTTCAGGTTCTTGAAATCGACACAGAGTCTGATTTCTCCGCTCTTCTTTCTTACTGGGACCAAATTGGCTACCCAGCTAGAGTATCTCAAGGGGACTATGATTTGGGCATCCAACAACTTTTTCACCTCCCTCTCCATGACAGATAACAGCGTAGGATTTATCTGTCTCAGCTTCTTCTTGAAAGGTCTAGCCTCCTCTTTCAGTGGGATCTTGTGCTCAATGAATGACGTGTCGTATGTCTTGAGGTCTTCGTAGGTCCACGCGAACACGTCAGCAAACTCCCTCAACAAATCAGTATATCCGATCCTCTGCTCCTCAGTCAAACTCCTCGACAGCTTGACAAACTTGGGCTCCTTTGGTGTGCCTATGTTGCATTCAGTCGTATCAGCATCGTCACCTGAAATTCTGCCCTTTATCACCACATCATTCCCATCGAACAATCATTCTAATGGGATCAGACCTCTTGGTATATGATTGCTCGGCAGTTGAATAATCTCATGGTCAACAACTTTATTCAACAACTCCCCAGGGTGGTGGTCGGGTTCCTCGTCAGGGTCCTCATCTATATGCAATGCAGATAAGTCATCGATGGACTGGAGGAATTTCTCAATCTCCTGATCATCTTCAAATACCTTCCAGTGTTTGACATTGTCTGGTACGGAGGGTCTGTATCTTATTTCCACCTCTGATCTGTCAGCGGGCAGCGCAGGAGCTTCGAACAAACTAGCTGAGAAGGCTTAGAATTCGGCTGGGGCATTTTCTTCCCTTGGAATGAAAGAGATGTTGAAGGCCAGGAAGAAACTATCAATTAGATCCCATACCTCGTTCCTGTAATTCTTGAGGCGAGGGTGTTTGGTCTGATAGACATTTTTGACCTGCTGGACAATTAATTATGCATCCCCGAACACAGCTACCTCCCTGATCCCCATCTCTTTTGTGGCCCTTAATCCCAGAACCAGAGCTTCATACTCTGCCACATTATTGGTGACTTCAAATTCCAGCTTGTATGACAGTGCTATGGTTTCCTGAGAAGGAGATTTGAAAACCACTCTGGCACCTGCACCTATACTGGAAGAGGCTCCATCAAAGAACATCTTCCAAACAGAGGTGTCTGGAGGAGGCATCCCCTGATTAAGACCGAGCTGCTTTCTGATTTGTAAAGGGGTCTCAGGTTCATCAGTGACCTGTAATAAGCTAAATCCTAAGTCAGTGTCTAAGGCATAGATGGGATGATTAGTGGGGTTCGCTTCATCACTGACTATGTAGGCTAGTTGGGATTCTTTGTATAATCTCCTGTGTTCCCCCCCAAAGACCGGGATGGTGGCATACGTGAGATCCATCTGCAGCGTCCCTCCAAGTCTCTTAATCCAAGACCTTGACAACAGCATGCCAAACTTGGGGGGAACATCAACTACCACTATATCCATGACCATACTTTTCATGGGTAGATGAAACAGGGAGACCACCAGGTCCTTAATCACTCCCAAACACTGGACCCTCCTGGAGTCAAAAGAATAGAGGTCATGATAGGCTCGGGTGACTTCCAGTCCTAATTCCTCCATGACGGCTTTGGGCATGAGGTTGTGGGAGGCCCCTGAATCCATAAGGCAATTATGCAACACTTTATCATGTATGTTCAGGGAGGTGTAGAAGGGAGGGGAGGAATCATCTCAGTCTTCTACCATAGGACCTAGGACTACTGCAGGCCTTTCATCTTGTAAGTTTATGGAGTCTGTGAGGGGGTATGAGGCTTCGAACTTTAGCAGTTCAGAGAAGCATTTTTTGAATTCCCCATGTCTGATTAGCTCGGTGAGGGGAACAGGGATTTTGATCTTTTGAATCTCATGCTCAAAATTGAAATAATATGTAGGCTTTGGGATTTCTCTAATTTCAGGAACATGAACAATGGGAGAGAGAGGTTGAGCCTTCTTACCTCTGTCTGCTACTTCACTAGCAGGTTTCTCTGTTCTATTGGATGTCTCAGGGACATCAGGCGCTGCTTCTCTTTTGTCGGACCATAGGTTGTATCTGCCTTGACCACCGCTGGCTTTGTCTTCCTTGCTTAGTTCATTTAGCTGACTATTCATGAGTGATTCCTCATATGCTGACTTAGTTAGGTGGGGGAAAGGAGGAGTGACTTCTACAGAGTGGATTTTAGGCTCAGACTCGTCTGTTTCTCTTTCTTCTTCATCAGCTACAAAATTGTTCTGGAAGGGAGCCTGAATCCTTTGGTC
>ML777335.1:1554966-1573975 GCA_009831015.1 Picea engelmannii | reverse complement strand
GCTAGTTTCTTGTTGTTAAAGTTAATGAAGGTTTGAAGAAATGTGATCAGAAACACCAGGTCTATTACAGAGCTACAAATCAGATTTTGATGATGAAATTGACGAGGGCTTTTGGATGAGGTACATGTTGAGCACATGGTTGATGAGTTGGCACATACATGAGGTGTATAGTTGATGATGTTGGTACATATTGATGAGTCATTGTTGATGAGTGGTTGAAAAATTATTGGAACATACTTGGTACATGGTTGGATGCACTTGGGTGCATGGTTGATGCACTTGTTTATGGTACAGGTTGATTACAGGTTGTTTGGCACATGTTGGTGCATGGTTGATGCTCTTGTTTATGGTACAGATTGATATCTGTTGAGGATTGTTGCCTCATCTCAGTTGGTGTTGAGAATGCAAACTGAGTCTTGCATATAGAGATGGTTCTCTTGTAGAGTTGTACTCTATTCAGTTGTTGCTGATAAACCCCAAGGATTGTAGTCCGTAATAAAAAGAAAATTGTACATACATCTTGTGTTCTTTGTGTTCATTGTGGTGATGATTTGTTGATGATATATTGCTGATATGTGCTCACATCTAAATGGTTATATATGAAAACAATGGGTAATGAATAAATGTTGAATGCTAATTGATGAGTTTTTGTGCAAGAGGGAAGTTTTGGGAAAAAGAACCCCACACTCATTCACCCCCCCCCACTCTAAGTGTGGTAGGTGTGTCCAACAAACTGGGTCAAATTTGTAATAGGTAAAGGGTAGGCGTCGATCAATCTAGATTTGATTGTTTCTCTCTCATAACCTACACACCATTGAGTTCATACATTACCTCACCTCTCCCAATGAATAGTCAACCCCAATATTCCCATATTTAACTTCTAGTTGACATATAAATTCATGAACCAAACCTAATCACATGTTGGAAATAGTAATCACAAGTCGATGAGACTTACGTCTCTTTTGATTTTTCAGTCAGTCAGCCAGTCTGCAAATAAAAGTTGCATGTTTATGCAAGCTTAGTGTTTGTCAGTAAACAAGTAGGAAAATTATAAAATGGAGCCAATCTTAATCTTTCTCAAGTCCAGTTAAGTAAGTAAGAGTCAATTGAATATATGTGTGTCTAAATTGGCTAACTTCTATAAGAAGTCTCAGTATTTACCCATATATGTCCAAGCCTAGAAACAATCGATATACAAAAGCAAAGAAGTAGAAAAAATAGAGTCATGAAGAAGAAAACAAAAACAAATAAGGATTCCAAGAATTCTGAGATAACAATATCTGTGTCTGCAAAGTCAACATAAGTTTTTGGAGATGAAGCTTCTCACAATTAGCATATTTTGTATTAGTGCGCAACGCCAAAATTTCTCAATATATATCAAGTGTTTAGTGTGTTGACAATTCATGTGTATTTTTAGCTTCTGTTGTGTTTATGAGTTCATGTGTTAAATATTAGCACAAAGTAAAGAAATTACTTTGTTAAGTGTTTATATCATAGTGCACAATAAATTGTTTAGTCTATGAACTACGCGATAAATCTTGTGCGTTCATCGACAAGATTTGTGGCATGTAATATTTTTCACTGTGTTGTGCATAGTTTCCCCGCACGCCGTAGATTTGAGATCTAGTATCATAGGAGTTTGATCAAAGTAGGTTGATCAATAATAGGTTCATCAGGAGTAAGTTGATCAAATGAGGTTTTATCAGAACAAGTTTATCATAGCAACATCTTTGTTGTAAGGTGAAATATGGCTTCTGATTTAAATTTTCAACCTCCCAGTTTCATAGGAAAAAATAACGAGTTATGGTCCTTGACCATGAAGGAGTTATTTTGGGGTCAATATGTATGGGATATATTATATAATGGATATGTGAAACTAGCAAATCAGGTAGCATACAATGCACTCACACAAGCTGAGAAGGATGCATTGAAAGATCAAAGGAAGAAGGATGGAAAGGGGATGTTTTACATACATCAAGCCATGCATGAGAGAATACTCCCAAGAGTTGCATCAAAAAAGAAAGCCAAGGAAACATGGGACATATTAAAAACCTCTTATCAAGTTATGGACAAAGTCAAGGCTTCAAAACTACAAATTCTCAGAAGAGATTTTGAAACTCTGTCAATGAAAGACACAGATTCAGTAGATTCATTTTACACCCATGTCATTGGCATCATAAATCAGATTAAGTCTCATGGTGAAACCATAGAAGACAAAAAATTTGTTGAGAAACTATTTAGATTTCTTCCTCCTAAATTTGATACCCTTGTTGTGACCTTGGAAGAGTGAAAAGACACGAGTCAGTTTAGTCTAGATGAACTTCAAGATTCCCTCATTAATAACAAACACAAATTGAATAGGTAAAGTATGTCATTAGAGAATGAATTTACCTCATATTCATCTACAATTCATGGAATAGGAAGGGGGAGAAATAACTCTAGAGGAATAGGAAGAAGTTTTGCTAGAGGTGGATGTAACAATAGTCCTGGAAATACTGGTGGAAGAGGACAAAGTCAAAATAATAGCCAGCCAAGTGGTCAGAGAATTGAAAAATAAAATATTAAGTGTCATTATTGTAAAAAGTATGGACATTATGCATATGAGTGAAGGAAGAGATACTATAATCAGAAAAAGTAAGGTCAAGATCAGACTCACAATGCAAATAGTCCCTCCAGTCCTATGTTTATGTTGTGCATTGAATCAATGCCTAAAGTATCCCCAGTTGAATGAAATGTTGTTCAAGAAATTCCATGTGACATATGGTATCTAGATCCAGGTTGTAGTAACCACTTGAAGGGAAACATATAATTGTTTTCTAGTTTGGATAAGTTAGTAAAAACCAAGGTTACACTTGGAACATAAATCCAGTTCATTGTCTTAGGAAAAGGCAGTATAAACATTTTAACCAAAAAAGGAGAACAAAACATTATGCATGATGTATAGTATGTTTCTGGACTAAATCATAATTTGATGAGCACATGACAATTGTTACAAAAAGGATACAAATCTACGTGGAAGATAATCACTGTGTGATTATGGATAGATATCCAAGGAATCAACTTATTGCAAGAATTCAGATGAAAAGAAATAGAATGTTCCCATTAACATTGAAGTCAACCAAGAAGAAAAACACAATGCTAGCTATTGGTAAAGAAATATGCACAGTTATGCACTACATTTATAGCAGAAAGTGCACGCAATTCCAATGAAGAAAATAGTGCATGCAATATCAAGAAAGGAGAAAATGGCACAGAGATGTAGACAACATTGCAATTTGAAATACATGATGATTCTTGGTTACGATATTTAATATTTGGACATTTGAACTTTGGAGGATTGAATCTTCTACACACAAAGGATATGGTAAAAGGTTTACCATTGATTGAAAAACCAGAAAGAATATGTGAAGGATGCATTTTTGGAAAGAATCAAAGAGAATCATTTCTAGTTGGAAAGTCTTACAAAGAAAAGGATCCACTGGAAATTTTACATTCAGACATTTTTGGACCAATACAAACACCATCTATAGGAGCTAGTAATTATTTTCTAACATTTATTGATGCTTTCTCAAGAAAGAGATGGATTTATTTCCTAAAGCATAAATCTGATGCATTGGTTTCTTTTCAGTACTTCAAATCACTTGTGGGGAAGCAAAGTGGTCATTAAATCAAGTGTCTAAGAACTTATAGAGGAGGATAATACATTTCAATAGAGCTTCATAACTTTTGTAAAGTTCATGGCATCTACAAGAAATTTACCATGCAATATACACCACAACAAAATGCTGTCACAGAAAGGAAGAACATAACCATCATGGAAGCGGTGCGTAGTATGTTGGCCACAAAAAAATTATCAAATGAGTATTGGGATGAAACAGTAGAAAATGTAGTATACATCATGAAAATATGTCTGAAAAAGAGTGTGATGAACATAGTTATTCAAGAATATTGGACAGGTATGAAGCATAATGTGGTGCACTTAATTTTTTTTGGTTATGTTGCATACACATATGTTCTATATGAGCTGATAAAGAAGATGGAAAACAAAGGAAAAAAATGTATATTTGTTGGGTATTCTGAAGAAACAAAAGGATACAAGTTGTATGACCCTTTCACTAGAAAGGTCATAATCAGTCGCGATGTTCAATTTGTGGAGAATGAAGCATGGGATGGAGGCATAGCAAAGAAAGTCAAAAATATTGATGTAATGGAGCATGATGACACAAAATAAGAGGTGATTAAGACACCATGTACAAGTCAGTGTGCAATCCCTTATACATTTGGCAACGCAACACAAAGTACATTGCAAAATACTCCAGTAAGATCATCAGGTGCACATTATACACCTAGAGTGCAACAAACTCTAGCAAATAGTCCAAGTAGTTATACATATCCAAATCCAACATTAACAAGTTTATTACCAAGGAAGACAATAAGTTTGCACGACAAATATAATGAGGACACAACAAATTCATTTTTTATTTTTGCTCGGTTTTCACAAATTGATGATCCATTAACTTTTGAAGAAGTGGTCAAATATGATGTATGGGCTCAAGCCATGGATGAAGAAATCAAATGTAGAGAGAACAATCAAACATGGAAGTTGGTATATGTACCTAAAGACAAGGATGTTATAAGTGTCAAGTGTATTTATAAAACCAAGAAAGATGCAAATGGAAATACGAAGAAGCACAAGGAAAGGTTAGTTGCAAGAGGTTTTACACAACAACCCGAAATTGATTTCAATGAAACATTTGAATCAGTTGCACGCATGGACACAATCAGAACTGTGTTATCCATTTCCACACAAAACAAATGGATGTAAAGTCAACATTTCTAAATGGAAATTTATAAGAAGAAGTGTATGTGGAACAACCACAAGGTTTCTAGGACAAGAAGACAAAGTGTATATATTGAATAAAGAACTGTATGGGTTAAAACAAGCTCATATAGCTTGGTAAAGTCAAATAGATTCCTCTCTTACACATAATGGATTTCAGAGAAGTGAATGTGAGCCAACACTATACAACAAAGAAAATCAACAAGGTAAAATGTTAATTGTTTTCTTATATGTATATGATTTGATTTTTACAAGTGATTTTGGCATAGAAGAATTTAAGGCAGTCATGAAGGATGAATTTGAAATGACTGATTTGGGGCTTATGAGATATTTTTTGGGTATTGAAGTTCACCAGTCCAAAAGTGGTATATTTATCTCACAATCTAAGTACACACATGAAATTTTGAAAATATTTGACATGATAAATTCCAAAGCAACACCCACACCTACCATAACAAGATTGAAGTTAATCAAGGAAGATAAATCATCCAAGGTGGATTCCACAGTATTTAAAAGACTGGTAGGAAGTATTATGTATCTGACAACAACATGACTTAATATTATGTATGGAGTGAGCCTGATTTGAAGTTTCATGGAAACTCAAAAAGAATCACATTGGAAGGAAGGAAAGATAATTTTGAGATATGTGAATGGAACTAAAGATTTTGGCATTAGATATTCTACTTCAGACGATTTCAGACCTATTGGATACAATGATAGTGATTATGGAGGAAACATAGATGATAGGAAATGTACCTCTGGGTACACATTTCATATTGGAATATGTATAGTATCATGGGCATCAAGGAAGAATCCCATAGTGACTTTTTCTTCAAAATAAGTAGAGTATGTCACAGCTACAAGTGTATCTTGTCAAGCAATTTGGATGAGCATAATGTTAACATATTTGTTGCAGGAATAACATGAACCAACAATAGTATTTTGTGACAACAATTTAACAATCATGTTATCAAAGAATCATGTGTTTAACAAGAAAAACAAACATATTGATACAAGGTGTCATTTTATCAGAGAATTGTTGAATAACAAAGAGATCTGTTTAGAGTTTTGCAGGTCCAAAGAACAAGTTGTAGATATTTTTAGAAAATATTTAGCAAGAGATGCATTTCAACATTTGTACAATAGTTTGGGAGTTTGCACAGTAAAAGATGAGTGACAATATATGTCAATTCAATTTTTGATATAATGTTTTGTAAATCCCAGCTACTTATAATTAAGGGGGAGTGTTGGAAATAGTAATCACAAGTTGGTGAGCTTTACATCTCTGCCAATTTGTCAATCAGTTAGTCAGTCTGCAAATACAAAGTCACATGTTTATGCAAGATTAGACTTTGTCAGTCGGAAAGTAGGGAAATTATTAAATGGATCTGATCTTTATCTTCATCAAGTCTAGTTAAATAGGTAATATTCAGTCAAATTTATGTGTTTCTTAAATGTTAATTTGGATAGATTATGTAATAAGTCTCATTCTTTAACCATATATGTCCAATCGTATAGATAGTCGATATACACAAGAAGAGAAGTAGAAAGAATAGAATCGTGAAGAAGAAAACAAAAGTAGCTAAGGAGTCCAAGAAGTCCGAGAGAACAAGATCTGTGTCTGTAAAGTCAACAAAATTTGTTGGATCTGAAGCTCATCACAGTTACCATATTCTATATTAGTGTGTAGTGCCAAATTTCTCAATATATATCAAGTGTTTTGTGAGTTGAAAATTCATGTCTATTTTGAGATTTTTTTATTTTTATGAGTTCATGTGTTAAAGATTAGCACAAAGTAAATAAATTACTTTTTTAAGTGTTTATATCAAAATCATGCAGTCTGTGAACTTCACAATAAATTCTGAGTGTTCAACGACAAAGATTTGTGGCATGCAATATTTGTCACTACATTATGCACATTTTCCCCATGTGTTGTAGATCATATATCACCATCAATTAAATTCATGAAAAAAACCTAATCGTCGAATTACAAATATGGATTACAAAATATAACCTTCAAATTATTTCAAAATTGAGCGAAGATATGATATCTATCTTTGCGTTTACCTCTATACTTTTCCCATGATCCAATGTGGGGGAGAACTTCTATAAGTGTAAAGAAGACCCCAGAGGTAGCTTTGAACTCATCCGATTATCTCTCGGCTCTGCTGGGGGTATCTTCTAAGGTACCCAACTTGTAATGTGAGAGGCATGTATTCAACTCTGCACACTCCCACAAATTCATCATTGAGATGTGGTCTCATCCTAACCTCAGTTTGTTACCATGGAGATGGTGCCCAACAAGACAATTTGGCTAGGATTGTGTAAGCCTATTGAACATGATTTGGTCGAAGAAAACCTAACCTAGAGAGTTAGGGGGGAGTTGTCCTTCCTTTCTAGGTTTTGATGTGTAGAAATCCTTTTATCAATTGTGCTTTATTATTAATTTATCTTAAACATCTTATCGTGAAATTTTCTTATAGTTGAGTGTTTTCTTATTTATGGGTTTGGTATGATTTTTAGATGGACATGCAAATGGCCAATATTAGTCATGATTGGTATATAGGCATGTGATTGGTAGATGAGTCACCAAGAGCCATCCACTAGTGTGATTTTCATATGGCCATACAAATGGTCACTATTATTCGTGATTTGTATATAGTCATGCAAATCATGATTTGTAAAAGGGTCAAGTTGACGAGCTGATCAAATCATTCCAGCTTCAATTTGCATGAAATCATTCCATGAATTGTAGAAAATTACATTAACTAAAGGAAGTGACATATTGTCATACTCTAACTGAATGCAATTTTAGAGCCTACTAAATTGACCACTTAAAAATCTGATTTTTTTAAATCATTTTTTAAATTTAACAATTTAGAAAAGAAAAAAGAACACAATTGTTGGACATATTGTTAATGATATGTTGTCATTGATGTCAACGGTTGATTTAATTATGATGTGATGATTTGTTGTTATGATGAATTATCATTGTGATTTATCATAGACAAAATTGTCATTGATGTCAACAGTATATCAGTTAGTAGAAAATGTCAAACAATATGCAAAGATAAAAAGCGTAAGCTCAGAAGGAGGAGTGAATGGTATGTGAATATCAAAGTTCAGATGGAAGAGTGCATTGCATAAGTGTCATCGAGATCGATGGAAATATTGAGAAGTCGACCAATTCATAAGAAAAGGTGAGAAGCCTCAACAGGCGTCCGATCAAGAAAAGTGATGGTATTGATCATCTCATGGAATAGACGTCAGTCATATGAGTGATCATGGGCTTGAGGACCATTGGAGGATCATGACTATCAGAGCTAGAAGCCAAATCAACAACAGTCATGAATTACAGAGAGCAAGAGAAAAATTAAACAACCCATTGGTTCTAATCCTGTAATTGTTCTAGATCATCAGATTTCATAAACCCAAATATCGACGACTATGGTTGATCCAACAAACGAGCAGATTAAGTCAGATTAATTCATGACCGTTGGATGTGAAATCGCCAGATCAACGACAGGGATATATTGCAGAGATTGAAAGGAGTATTAACCATTGTTTTATTTCCAATCCCGCAATTACCCAAGATCATCATATCGTAATGGTTCAAATATCGACGATTGTGGTTAAATCACCAAAAAACGCACAAATTCAAATTGTGGAGCTTAAGTGATGAATTAAACCACTCGCAAGTTGTTGTTCTACAATCCACAACAATCGTCTATGTTTACTTGACAATAGATATATAGTTAGAATTAGTTCCACTACCAATAAGCGGTTTCCATTGCGAAACTCACCGATAGTCTTAAAATTCGTGTTGGTTGAGGACCCCCAATCATCCTTTATCATTGATCTGTTTCGAGATTATTCTCAACCGTTGGATCATTTTAAAGTGGAAGGATATGATAGGCAGGGAAAAAGTCATGAGAATTCAATTATACGAATACCCATCAGTCATCAGATCATTTTCGAGTGGAAGGACAAGATAAGCAAGGTAAAATATCATGAGATCTCATTTATGAAAATTTCCGTCAGCCGTTGGATTGATTTAAGTGGAAGGACAAGACAATCAAGGGCCAAGATCCGAGATCTCAATCACCTGGATATCCATCAGCTGTCGGATTGAATTAATGGAAGGACGGGATAAGCAAGGGATGAGATCTGAGATCTCAAACACTTGAATATCCGTCACTCATCAAATCATTCTAGTGGAAGGACAGGATAAGATAGAAGAAGAGCCATTGGATTTAATCCAAGGCTAAGCAATATCGCAGATAGATCAAGTCGTCGATCTAAATTCTTGATCAATGAAGAACATTTGTTTCAGGTTAAAATATGTGAGGAGGTTTTGCTCCAGAAAGTTTGAGATTTGAAATACCCAAAGCCCAAAATCTAAAATAAATAAGGACCATTGGATGTGGATGATATACGATGATCGTTGGATTAGGGTTGTTGGTCAACAAGGACACATGGAAAACCACATTAAAAAACCACGTCAACAGACCATGTCTATAAGGACGTGTGGCAGATCATGTCAGCAAGTACACATGGCATAATAATATGATGACATGTGTCAAGAATAAATTGACTCATGCCATGTCAACACATGACATAAATAAATTACTTTACTCTGAAATAATTACTTCGGGAGTTTCACCACTAGCAAATGACAAAATCTTTGAAGTCCCAAAGGATGAAATCCCGAAGTAGACATGGTTCATCCAATCTAAAGAAACATTTCAGGAGCATTCTCATCCATCGATATACTATAGTGGAAGGATAGCATAAAATGAAATAGTCAAAGTGCCGGAGTAAATTGTGGCCATCCATATCAATGCTTGATTAAGTCCCAGTTTTCGGATCAAGTAGTGAAAGGATAAGTGTAAGGATCGAATCTAACCATTGGTCTAGTTCTGTGATATAAATGTGAACTGTTCGATATGTTCAGCGAAATCATATTTGAAGGTTTGAAAAGTTGAAATCCTGAAGTTTTGAAGAGAGAAGTTCTGACAGTCGTCCATCCCATCAAGAGATTGAATCATGACCATTGATTATGATAAGCACTCAAGTGCTTGTTTATTCTAGCATTTGGTCACTTTCATTAGTCATATGGAACAAAGAAACAAGGGGAAAATGAAGGCAAAGCTTAAATTGATAGGCCCATGGTTCTATGTCTGCGATCATAGGAAAATGGTTTGAAGGAAGTGCCTCATACATATTAATTTGACAGAGAGTTAACACCAAAACAATATAGAGAAATGATAAGTGATCAAATATGATCTGTTGGTGAATCAAGAGCACAACAACAACATGATAACGATATAATGAGTCAATCCATGTATTTGATCAACTCGTGAGGACAAACAAATTGATACACAGTCATGATTAAAAGAGAGTTAAATAATGAAAACATGAATAAAGAATAAAAAGGAAAAATGATATTATTTAAAGATTAATATTATCATTTAAAATCAAGTACACAATGGTTCAAATATCAAAAGACACAATGGTTCAAGTTCACACCAGTTGGAAGAGTATATAAACAAGAAGAAATGGTGAGAAGAAGTGTAGTTGAATTTGTCGAAGTATATATATATTTATATATAATGGATTGAATGAAAGTTCATTCTATCAGGTTGTTGCATGTTTACAAGTTGGGTCTTTTATGAGGATTGGATTCCTCACATCTTAGTTGGTTATGAGATCAACAAGCTCTGACTTGTTATTAGGGTTGGATTCCTCATTTCTTAGTTGGATTTGAGAACTACAAGTTGGGTCTTGTAACAAAGAGTTGGGTGTCTCATAATTGTATGAAGATGATATTCAAAGATTGATCTTATCATTTCTTATGTATTCGTTCAAGTTAAATAAATAAATAAAGTATTTATTGTTATATATATATATATTGATTTAGAAAATGAAATAAATATTTGTTGTTCAGTTACTTTGTGAAAAGTGGAAAATTGTCCTAAGTTTTGTGACATTGATTCACCCCCCCCTCTTAGTGTAAAGTACCCATTTTAATCAACAACAATATATTTAAGTTACATCACCTAGCATTTAATGAATTAAAAATAAATAAATAACCAAACTTGTAAAAAGCTATACTCTGTGGCTGAGACAAGTACTAATAAAAGCTTAAGTAAAAAGTAAGCTCTTGATCCGAGATAAGAGACCCCAAGTCCGAGAGGAGAACCAACCCCAAGAGAACCCCAAGTATGAGAGGAGAGCCAACGCTAAAGAGTGATTTTGCAGCATGCTAAAAATAAATAAAGCTACAAAGGGGAGGGCATGAGACTCTCCCATCTCAACCGACCCTTGTTTTGAATGCCCATGTGAAAACAAAGCCTGAAAATCCTCAACAAGGTTTAACCTCTGGGATATTTGAAGTAATATTGAACATTAAGAATTATTCCCTTGCATTTGAGATAATGGATCCCCCATTCCCATGGAAGGTCAACATGTCTCTTCATTAGATCCCACTCTTGAGGAAACACTACAAGAAGATGAAGGTAGAATAAACACTGCATGAAGATTATTCTGATGGTAGAGTAGACCCAAAATCAATCGTATATCTATTTTAAATGATAAAAAAATTGTCATAAAACGATTTGATCAACACTATCATGGAAATACATACTATTTTATATATAGCTATTTTGTTGATCATTAATATTTTCTTTCTTAATCTGAAAACAATCTTAAAGAAACATGGAAATACATACTATTTTATATATATACATAGTTTGTTGATCATTAAGATTTATTTTCTTAATCTGAAAACAATCTTAAATGTTTGTTTGATGGGTAGATTGTTGGGTATGTCTTATATTCTTTGCATGTGTGTGTGTGGGCTCGTCAGATTCGACAAATGCATCTAACGATCCCAACTTCCTTCACTCTTTGTGTCGTGTGTGATGGGATATTTCCTGGGGGGGGTCCTAGGAGCGTCAGGTTTGTCCCCCCTGGTTATGCACAGCACCAAGAAATATTTGTTTGGGCATTTTTGTTACACAGGATAGCATAACTGAGAGGGGTGGGGGGGTGAATCAGTTAGATAAAAATTTCTTTCTTTTCATTTAACATATTACTCAATGAACACAATTATTGTATATCTTCCTACATATCATTCAAATAAATAAATAAGCAGTCACATAAAGAGACAATGACAAAGATTTTTCATGAGGAAACCCAAAAGGGGAAAACCTCTTCTTCTTATGAATGAAAGGCAAGCTCCAACTCCTCTCTACATTCTTATTTTATCTGAGCTACAACCCATATGAGGCTGCTACCTCTGTTTCTTCGAAATCTACTGAATGAAATCTATAACTCCCAGATGTACAAGCACCAACTTGTATAGGAAACTTTTACAGTCTCCCCTTGCTCCTCCCTACCACCTTAAAATCATTCTCTGTCACAAATAACCTGCAAACCAACTCTTTATCTTCTCTGTCAAACAATAAGCATTCAAATCCTCTCTGCACAATTCATTCTTGACCAGACCACTTAGATTTTCAATCTGTGTATGTGTCTTCTCTTATCTGTCTCTTCTCTTCCTCAAATTTTACAGATCCATATATCTCCCGTAATCCTCTTTATTTATTTTCTTTTCTTGCAACATTCACTTTATATATATCTTCCTGTATCATCAGCTTGTACAATTGAACACTCAGGCTTCAAATATTCAGTTACAATAACTTAAAAACTTCCTTACAGTGATTATTATTGGCCAAGGCATCAAGATGAAAAATATCCACATGATTAGTTTAAACATTTAACCACCACCGTTTAATGAACACACATCTGTTTTAATTCTTCAGCATGGAATAACCCTTGAGAACTTTGGTAAGCCACTTGTGCTAACCCATATGTCCATTGATCATGACCACAGGTTAATCAAAATAGGGCTTAGCTTCATGCTAGCTCCTCTCTCTCACATGACCATCGACAGTAACCACTTCCTACACCAAAAAGATATTTCAGTGTTTTCGTATTTTGGTGTTTTGGCATATCGGCATTTCTCATTTCGCGATTTCGGCATTTCAGTATTCCTATGGTGATGTTTCTTGACACTCCATGTCATGATCCCCAAAACTCCGAAATGGAAGTTGGTTTCACTAGCTCCTTCCTCGAGCCTTCGTCGATGTGACCATAGGTTATGACCAGGCGCTTATCCATAAAGTGCTTTTGCGATTTCCCATTTCGGTATTTCACATTTCAAAACTTCGGGACTCCTGTGATGAAGACTCTCGACTCTTGACTCCTCCGACTCCCAGTATCCAAAACTCCAAAATGGAGTTGGATCAACGGTCCATGATCTCCCTCCGATCAATGAATCAGATTAAGTCATGGTTTCGGTATTTCGGCATTCGGGACTTCGTGATGTTGAAGTTTTTGCTTACCATACAAAAATCCTGAAATAAAAACTCTCGAGTTCTTCATAGTTTCGCGTTTTAGTATGTTGAGAGGGATGTTGATCTCCGAATTTGGAACCACCGTGCTTGTGCAAACTAATCCACGCTTGTGAAAACTGATCCATGCCTATCCCTTTAGCATTTCTATGCAAACTGATCCATGCCTGTCCCTTTAGCAGTTTTAAAGTTTGACATTAATGACAAAACAAGTTTTGTGCAAACTGCAATTCTTGCCAACAAACTCCCCCTTTGGCATTGATGGAAAACTTTAAATCTCTTCTCCCCCTTTTGAAATCTATGACAAAGAAAACATGCTCCTCAGATATTCAACTAATACAAATTCCCTCTAAACGGATGAACTATATTATTTGATTCCTGCAGAGTATTTGTATCTAAGCCAGAGTCTTCTCCTTCTGATTCTTGGACCTGTTCATCTTTATCTTCAACTGTGTCCTCTGTAGCAGATTCAGTATTGCTCACCTCTCTTACTAGGACTCCTTCATCAACCTGTTCTTGTCATAACTGGATGACTCCCCCTGAGCAAAGAAAAACACTTGAAAAGATGTATTATTTTAGTAGAAACTCCCCCTATCAATAATAGTTAGTAAACCTATGCAGTCTCATTTTATAATGAAACCCTTGCAATCTTTGAGAATTAAATGAAATTACATAGGGTAAACCCCCAACTGATCCCTGAGACTTTCAAATTAAATTTTAGGTAAAGGTTTAGTAAATACATCTACAATTTGATCCTTTGTGCCAACATATTCCACTTTAATAACTTTAGACATAACCTGCTCTCTTAGAAAATGAAATTTAATGGGAATGTGCTTTGTTTTTGAATGCATAACAGGATTTTTAGAAATACTAATTGCACTGGTATTATCACAAAAGATAGGTATAGGGTCATCATAATGAATATGTATATCTTCCAGCATTTGTTTCATCCATATAACCTAAGTGCAACAAGTTGTAGTTGCTATGTATTCTTCTTCAGCAGTAGACAAAGACACTACTGATTGTTTTTTACTTGACCAGCTTACAAGACATCCTCCAAGAAAAAATGTTGCTCCACTAGTACTCTTCTTGTCATCAACACAACCTACCCAGTCTGCATCAGTGAAGGAATATAAATCAAACTGATTACCTGTAGGATACCACAAACCATACTCTGTTGTCCCCTTAAGATATCTGAAAATTCTTTTGACTGCAAGTAGATGAGACATTTTTGGTGAAGCTTGAAACCTACCAACTTGACAAACTGCATGCATAATATCAGGTTTTGTAGTTGTAGCATAAAGAAGACTACCAATCATAGATCTGTATACTGTCTGATCAACATCTTTAGTATCATCAAACTTACTTAATTTACAGCCAATAACCATGGGAGTGCCAACTGGTTTAGACTCTTCCATCTAATTTTTTTTAAGAATTTCATTGATGTACTTGGTTTGAGAAATAGAAATAACTTTATCATATTGAGTAATTTGCAAGCCTAAGAAAAATTTCATTTCTCCTAGCATGGACATCTCAAACTCTTTCTGCATACTTTCAACAAACTGTTTACTGAGCCTATTATCATCACTACCAAAAATTATATCATATACATATATCTCAACAATGACCAGGCTATCATTTTCTTATTTAATATATAGATTACTATCAGTGTTACCTTTCCTGAATCCTTGTTGCCTTAAGAAATTGTCAAGTCTGGAATACAAAGCCCTTGGTGCTTGCTTCAGCCCATACAATGCCTTTTTCAACCTGTAAACGTATTGTTCTACTTCTTGTACCTGAAAACCATCTGGTTGTTCCATATATACTTCTTCCTCTAAATCACCATTCAAAAATGTGGACTTTACATCCATTTGGTAAAATTTAATGTGTTTAGAACTGGCATAAGCTAGAATCAGTCTAATGGATTCCATTCTTGCAATAGGAGCAAAAGTTTCTCCATAATATATTCCTTCTACCTGTGCATACCCTTTACAAACCAATCTAGCCTTATTTCTAGTTATTTTACCTACTTCATCCATTTTATTTCTGAAAACCCATTTAGCCCCTGTGACATTCTTGTTCAAAGGTCTAGGAACCAATTCCCATGTCTTATTCTTTTCTATTTGACTAAGTTATTCATTCATTGCTTTCATCCAGTATTCATCTTTAATTGTTTCTTCAACACTTTTGGGTTCAATCAGAGAAAGTAAAGATACATGTTCATGAATTGAGGAGGATTCTTGCCTTCTACTTCTTGTTTCAACACTTGCATTTAAGTCACCAAGTATTTGTTCTTCGGGATGATTTTTCTGTATTCTCTTGTTTGGAGTCTTTTATGGAGTCATGCTTTTGGATGGATTTGTGCCCTTTATCAAAGTGGGAATTAATTGTTCACTTTCAACAGGCTTAGTTTCTTCTATTTCACTTACTTTTTCATCCATCTTATGTTTTTCATATATATCATGTATTTGTTGATCCTTTTGTTTAGATTTAGTCTTCAAAAATGAGGAGTCATCAAACCTTACATCTATAGATTCAAAAATCTTTATTAATCTGAAATTATAGCATTTATAAGCCTTTCTTGAACATGAATATCCAACCAATATGCCTTCATCAGTTCTTGAGTCTAATGTTCCCAGACTTTTATCAATTCTTTTAATGTAACACTTACTCCCAAAAATTCTAAAATGTTTTATGTTTGTTGGTCTTCCTTTACATAATTGATAGGGTGTTTTATCATTATTATTTTTTTATCAAACTTCTATTCAAGATGTGTACAACAATGTGAACAGCTTGAGGCCAAAACATGTCATGCAATCTGGACTCATTTAACATTGTTCTTGCCATTTCCATAACAGTTCTATTTTTTCTTTCAACAACACCATTTTGCTGAGGTGTTTCTGTAACAGAGAAATGTCTTTTAATTCCATTTTCAACACAGTAATTGTTAAATTATTTTGATACAAACTCTCCTTCATTTTCTGACCTTAAACACTTAATCATCATATCAATTTCATTTTCAGTCAATTCTTTGAAAACTTGAAAACAATTAAAAGTTTCAGACTTCTTTTTCAATAAGAACAACCAAGTCATTCGAGTAAAATCATCCACAAATAACAGAAAGTATCTTTCACAATTTAGACCTGTTGTCCTCATAGGTCCACATACATCAGCATGTATTATTTCCAAAGGTTTTGTTGTAGAATATTCCTTTGTTTTAATCTTGACTCTAATTTGTTTACCATGTTGAAATTGTTTACAAATAGAGTTGGAAAGATTCTTTATGATAGGTAAGTTCATTATTGCCTCTTTTTTATTTAATTGAATCAGATTGTCAAAGTTAATATGTCAAAATCTTTTATGCCATAACCAACTTTCATCTTCATGTCCAAGATATCAATTTTCATCATTCTCATCTAAAATGTATATGTTATTTGATGTCCTTGTAGTTGTTCCAACTAAATGATTTGTTTTAACATCCATGATTTGACATTGTTTAGAATCAAATATCATAATATGTCCTTTATCACATGTTTGACTTACACTCAACAAGTTATGTTCCATATTTTCAACCAGTAAAACATTTTCAGCCATTATGTCTTTGTTCAAACAAACAAAGCCTCTTCCAACTATTCGAGATGATTGATCATTACCAAATGTGACTGAAGCTTCTTTTCTTTCATCTAAAGAATCAAAGATTTGTTTTCTGCCTGTCATATGTTTTGAGCATCTGTTGTCCACACACCACTTAACTTTATGATTAGCTTGTAAAACAAGTTTGCACTCTTCAACTTCTAAATGATCATTCCTCCTTTTCCAATAACTAGTTTTCTGATTTGTATATTGGTTTATAACAGATTTTTGGAAATTCATTGGACAGTTTCTTGAAATATGTCCAAATTTATTACACCTATAGCATTCAACTTCAAATTTTAGAGCATCAAAATTGTTATGTGAGTTGTTCACATTGTTCTGAATAGATTTATCACGTCTTCCTTCATATTCAAATCTAGATATGCCATGATTGTTATGTGCACTTATGTTTCTTAAAAAAATGTTACAGAAAGTTGTTTTGTGTCCATACTTATAAAAGAAGAAACAATAGCCTTCAAACCTATTTTTTTGTTTGTCTTAACTTCTTTTATACATTGTTGAAGCCTGATTCTCTTCTTGCCTTTCTGATTCAATCTTCTTGCTAGTAATTTTCTCATGATTATCCTCTGTACCTGCTTTCTCAACACTTGAACTAGAACATCCATTAGTTACTGCATATTTATAACCAATTCCAGTCTTATCATATGTTGATCTCTGACTACAAATAATTTTATTCAACACTTGAGAACTATGATTCATGTTATTTTCTTGTACTTTTTTTCTTAATGAGACTACAATTTTTAAACCTTCATTTTCCTTATCCTTTTCTGCAAGCATTTGAGTTAGAACTTCTTCAGTCATTCTAGCCTCTTCTATTTTAAGCTTTAAGTCAACTAACATGATTTTAGTGCTCTCAATCAAACCATTTGATTTCTGTAATTCAAATTCTAGTTTATCAATTTGTCTTTTGAATTGTTTACACTCTCTTCTTACTTTCTTTAGTTCAGACAAAGCACTTACAAGTTCAGCTTCCAAGTCAACTTCACCTTCTTCTTCTTCTATGAGTTCATCATTCTAATTCTCCATAGCCATAAAAATTCTTATATCTAAAATTTCATCATTTTCATCTATATCTGAGGATTCACTATTATTTTTGATGAATAAACTTTTCTTTTTTATAAGAATTTCTTTGAAATGGATTCTTATACATTTTGTTATATTCTTTGGTTTTGATGTTACTTTCTTCTTCTCCATCAGAATGTTTATTGAAAGGACACTTAGAAGCAAAATGCCCTATTCTACCACAATCAAAGAACTTGAGAGGAAGTTTACCTTTGTACTTGCCAGTACCTCTTTTTATATTTTTGTAAAAGTTAGCTTCTTCCATGTCTTCTTCTGAATCCTCATGATTATTGGTTTTTGTTTCAACCTTTTTCTTGTCCTTCTTTGTTGCCTTGAAAGCTGCTTCCTTATTGGAATGATTCTCATTAGATGTCCTCATCTCATATGTTGTCAGTATTCCTTGCAACTCATCCATTAATAAAGTAGAAATATCAGCTCTTTCTTCTAAAGAAAATATTTTGGGATCAAATATTGCGGGTAAAGATCTAAGAACTTTTTGCAAAATAATATCATTTCCAACTGTTTCTCCTAAACCTCTCATAGTATTGACTACTTCATCAATACATAAGTAATAGGTAGCTATATCTTCAGATTCTTCCATCTTTAAACTTTCAAAGTGAATTCTATATGATTGTAATTTAGCATTCTTTACCTTAGTATCTCCTTCATATACCTTCTTCAGTTTGTCCCATAACTCTTTTGCTGACTCACAATGCATTACTTTAACAAATTTTGAACCTGTCAATCCTCCAAGTATTGCATACATATCTTTGGAATTATTCTCATAGAATCTCTTCCCTACAGCGTCTGTTGGAATTGTTGTTGGAGTCTTATATTCATTCAACACAGCTTTCCAAACATCTACTCCTTGAGATTGCAAAAAAAACTTCATCCTGATACTCCAAAAAGAATAATTATGTCCATCAAACAGAGGTAATCCATGTTTAGTAAAATCAGATTTCTTATCCATTATTAAGGATAAAACTTCCAGTGATTAAACTGAATCTTGAAGTAACCTGCTCTGATACCAATTTTT
>ML777335.1:1470342-1501015 GCA_009831015.1 Picea engelmannii | reverse complement strand
GAGTTAACCTAACTCAACAGAGAATTAGAAGGAAAAGTATAAGTAAGAGGTTGGGGTGCACCTATTACTCATTCTGGTTTTGGATTAGCATTTTCTATTGCTCTTGAGCATTCAATTTGGGGGTTTTGTTGTACAAACCCTTGGGAGAAACTCAGTGGTGAAATATCCGCTCACCTTGTTCCGCATCTTGGTCTCGAGATAAAAGACTCCTCCACACCATTCTAGTCTCAGGGCCAGTTTATCGAGGGAGGTTCGATCTAGCTTATCCTGAGGGACTAGGGCCATTTCGACAGTTGGGTTTTGTTTGCAGGGGCATGACCATCAGTTTGAGGGATTTTCTGGAGGGTTATCATCATTCTACATTTGTCTGCAGATTGGGATGTCTCAGAGCCATAGGGGACATCCTGTGATTCAGTAAAACTTAGATATAGGGAGATCTGCTTGAGATCTGAGCCCGAAACGTCTCCCATGGGATTCTCATAGCCTGATCTATATTCTTGGATAGTTTCAGAGCATTTCGAGGCCTCCTTCATCAGGGCCTAACCTGCTAGGGTTTCAGTCATCCAGTGGGGCGCACCATTCAGTGGAGATTTCAGATCTACAACGATTGAGAGGGATCTTGGAGATTCGGGCATCTGGGTTTTTCTGACCATCACCTGATCTATATTCATTGAGATTTTTAGATCATTTGGAGATCTCCTTCATCAGGGTCAAACTAGCTAGGGTTTCAGTCATCCAATGGGGCACACCATTCAGTGGAGAATTCAGATCTACGGAGTTTGAAAGTGGGTTTGGGAATTTGGACATCTGGGTTTTCCTTGCAGTTGCCTGATCTATCATTTGGCATATTTCTCGGGATGATTGGACACTTTTGGTAGCAGGGAAGAATTATTCAGGGGTTCAGCATTCTAGCAGGACATGGCACTTTCCAGCTTAGAGGTTGAGCATTAGTACGGCTCAGATCTGCTTGATTTAGTCTTCATTGTATATCTAGCCTTTGGAGGCTCATTTTGTATTGTCGAGAGCATTTTGTAGCATCTCATATCTATTGCTTGTACGACCATCTGAGGTTTATGCCAGATCGGCCATCTATTGTATTGATCTTACATTGATCATAATAAAAAGGTCAGATATTTTCCTGTGCTTCTACATCTTGAATATATTGTGATCTCCATGTGTTGATGAATCTTGTATGCACTTAAAAACTCAATAAATTAGTAGTAGTTAGTGATTCCAAGAAAGAATTTGGCTTGGGATCATTACATTACGTCGTTGGTTTTCTGGCATGGTATAAAATGTTCCATGTTTGAAAATCTGTCTACCACCACAAAGATTGAATCAAATCCTCTTTGTGTTCTTGGAAGCCCCAATATAAAATCCATGCTCACTACATCCCACGACCTCTCTGGTATGGGTAATGGCTGGTATAACCCCGTGTCTTTCCTTTTTCCTTTTGTGTGCTAACAAATTCTACATCTGTCCACAAATATTTTGACATATGTCCTCATCCCTGGCCAAAAATATGAGCTATTTAATTTCGAGAACGTTTTTTCATGACCGAAATGTCCGACCAATCCTCCACTATGTTTTTCTTTTAGCATATTCTCCGTCATGGAGCATTTTGGAATACATAATTGATTTCCCCTAAATAATAATCCATCTTGGATCATATATTCGGTCCATTGGCTTCTGTCCCTGAGAATTGGATTCTCAGACGCCTCATATGCTTCCCTAAAATATGGGTCATCCTTGTACATTTCTTTGAGGTTATCAAAACCCAAAGTTTTGACTCTAAATTCCTGCATCAACAAACATTTCCTACTCAAAGAATCAACAACTTTGTTAGCAGTTCCAGAAATATATTTAATTACAAAAGTAAAATTCTGTATGTATTCAACCCATTTTGTGTGCTTTTGGTTCAACTTTTCCTGTTGAGTCACAAATTGCAAAGCACAATTATCACTGTACAAAACAAACTCTTTAGGGACCAAATAATGTCTCCATTTCTTCAGTGCTTGTATGACTGCATAGAATTCCTTGTCATATGTTGAATATTTAATCTTTGCTTCATTCAGTTTTTCACTGAAGTATGCGACCAGCCTGTCATCTTGGCTCAATAATGCTCCAATTGCAAATCCACTAGCATCACAACTGACCTAAAAAATCTTACTGAAATATGGCAACACCAGAATTGGTTGTTCAGTAATCCTCCTCTTCAGCAGGTACATCATTGGTGCACTAATCCCACTAAAATTTCTAATAAATTTCCTGTAGAAACTAGCCAATCCATGAAAGCTTCTAACTTCAAATATACTCTTCAGTGATGGACAATTCTTAATCACCTCTACCTTATCCGAATCCATTTTCATCTCATTTGCAGAGATAACAAAACCCAAATAAATGAGTTATGTCCTCATAAATGTTGATTTCTTCATTGTAATCAATAACTTCTCTTACTGTAATCTCCTCATCACTGTAGATAAATGCTTTAAATGATCTGCTTTTGTCTTGCTGAAAATTAATATATCTTCAAGATATACAATGGTGAATTTTCCTATGAAATCCTTTAGGACTTCATTCATCAAACTCATGAAAGCACTAAACACATTTGTTAAGCCAAATGGCATAACAAGCCATTCATACAGCTCTTCATTTGTCTTGAATGTTGTCTTCCATTCATCACCTTCTCTCATACAAATTTGATGATATCCGTTTTTCAAATCAATCTTTAAAAAAAAATTGCTCCACCCAAGCAATCCATCAAATCATCCATCCTTGGCAAAGGAAATCTATATCTGATGGTAATCTTGTTGATTTTCCTCGAGTCTATGCACATCCTCCAGCCTCCATCTTTCTTTGGGCTGAGCACTATCGAAACAACACATGGACTCAAGATCTCTCTAACCAACCCTTTGTCCATTAAATCCTGGACCTATCTCTTGACCTCTTCATTCTCTCGCAGCGTCAATCTGTACACTTCTTTGTTTGGTAAACTAGCTCCAGGTATAAGATCAATATGATGGCTTATACTTCTGATATGTGGTAACGAAAGAGGTAGTTCATCCACTACTATATCAGCAAACTCTCCCAACAACTTCTAGATTTTCTCTAGCAAATCATCCACTCTTGTACTGGTTAAAACAATTCTAGGCTTCCTGACCACGATGAATTGTGTATCTTCCTTCTTCTTAACCTCCTTAAGAATTTCCTTCCCACTCATGAGAAGTACATTGTTGCTCACTTCTGGTTTCATTTCTTTATCCTTAATCGACAACAACATGTGAGTTCTCCCATTCTTCTCGAGGGTGTATGTGTTCTTTCTCCCATCATGAATCACATTCCTGTCATATTGCCATGGTCTACCCAAGAATAGATGACAAACATCCATGGGAATAACATTACATAGTATTTCATCCTTATATCCTCCTATTTTAAATTCAACTAAACATTTTTTAGTGACATTTACCTGATGTCCTTTTTGTAGCCACGAAACTCTATATGGGCTTGGATGTTCAATAGTCTCCAGCTCCAACTTTTCTACCATTTATGTAGATACAAGATTTTTTGTGCTACTACTGTCCACTATAACCTTGCATACCCTGTCTTTCATCTTGTAAGCAGTTCGAAAATTTTTTTTCCTTTGGGCTGGGTTCTCTGCCTCCTTCTCTGGTGTTAAGATAACTTTTCTCATCATCAGTGATCTTCCGCCCTCAGCATCTTCTGCCGCAACATTCCATCCTTGTGCTTCGACAATGTGAGTTTCACTTCCTTCTTTCTTTCTTTCTGGACATTCATAGGATTTATGTCCATTTTTTTCACAGGTAAAACATTTCACTTCACCACCTCTGCCTCTTCCTCTTCCTTTGGTGCGAGAAAAAGTATTTCTATCAGCATACTATCCTCTCTGTGAGCTTCCACCTCTCTCAGTTTGAGTTTCAGGTTTATTCCACTCTTCTTTAGGTTTCTAATTTTTGTCTTGGGCAATTGTTTTTCCTCTGGCTTGACTTCTCCCTCGGCCTCTTTGACCTTTCTTTCGGCTCAACTTCTCTTCATCTTTCAGAGCCATCTGATAAGCATCCTCTACATTCTGAAGGGTCATCATGCTCATCTCATCCTGTATGTCATATCACATACCATTCATGTACATGGAAACCTTTTCATCATCACTTTCCCGATGACCTGCTCTGATGTTTATCTTGTAGAACTCTTCAATGTATTCTTTCACTGACATTAGCTTCTATCTCAAATTTTGCATCCTTCAAAATAGAGTAATTTTATAATCCTTGGGTATGAATTTGGCTTTCATCTTTGCAACCATTCTATCCCAACTCTTGATTTTCTGCTTGCCTTTGCAGTGTTTGTTAGCCTACAGTTCATCCCACCATAATGTTGCATGCCCTTTAAGTCTTGTAACAACGTTCTTGAACTTCTTGTCTTCCTCGACATCCTCATAGTCAAAATATTTATCTAGAGCTCTAATCCAATCTAGAATCTCTTCAACATCCAGGTTCCCTTCATACACTAGAATGTCCATTTTTTCTCTGGCACCTATCCTAGAAACAACCCTGAATAGGCATTCATCTGTTGCATATTCGGCTGCAACTTCTTCTCCTTCATGTCCAGCTTCATCTTCACTATCAACCTCATTGATATCCCTAGCGTTGATTGTGCACCTTTTTGTTGTCTCCATGGCATCAAGTCTGGCACGTAGTTCAATCATTTCTCTTTCCACCACTGGATCAGGCATTAGTCTGTCTCTCCTTCTCAGTGGCATGGCTGAGAAATATTCTTCCTTTGTCTACTACAAAAAACAAATAACTTTTTCTGGGCTCTGATACCACAACTGGTGCAGACCCCCAATCCTCAGAATCAAGGTCCACATAGGATCTTTACTACAACCACGCTGAGGATTAACTGACCGGGCTTCATTTAAGCCACAAAGGACTTCAGATTTTGAGATTTCATGATCCTTAATGTTGATCTCCTTGGCTCTTCCACTTGCCGAAACCCAAAATGTCGATATGTAGAAATCTTTGACCACGTTCTGCTCATGTATCGGGTTTTTCGCCTTTTCGGGGTTTTAGACTTCGCGATTTTGCAAATCCTGTTGTTGAGGTTATTTACCTTTCCACCTTCCAAAACCCAAAATGCTGATATTCCCAAAATTCTTGGATGCGTCCCCCTACACAGCTGTATCACATTTCGCGACTTCGAGAATTTTGGAACAAGGAATCCTGACCTCTTGTCTTCACAACTATCCAAATGCCGAAACCCAAAATGTTCAGCAAAAGGCTGGCTTCTATTGAAACTTTTTCCCCTTTCAGAGTTTCGGACTTTGTGATTTCACGAGTCTTGATGTAAGGCTTCTGGTTCTCTAGTCTCCACAAACCCCAAACTCTGAAACAATATCTCCAACAGGATAAACGACTATAAGCCTCCCTTCGATCTGACGGCCCGCGTGATTTCAAAATTTCGGGTACTGGGAGTCCAAGACTCTCGATCCCAGAACACTATCCACTCGAGTTCCCAAACACTGAAACACCAAATTTCCGAAATGCCCCTTCACACTATTTCATGTTTCGCAACTTCGGGGGTTCTCATGTGAATATCCCAAATTCTTGTCAACGAGAATGCCAATTTTCCGAAATCCTGAAATTCACATCAAATTTTGTTGCGACTTGCGACTTCGGTTCTTCCACTCCACTGTGTCCCGATCGCTTTTCCTTAGGACCTACGAAATGCCTAACTCTAAAATTCTGGAACACTAAAATTTATTCTCTTCGCCTTCACATGCGATAATCCACTTCATGCTTCAGGAGTTCAAACGACCAAGGGTTCCGTCCACACTTCAAAATTACAACTCCCGAAATGCTGAAATGATCTCGACGGTTCAATGATCAAAATCAACTGTCCATGTTGGCTCCTGTTACCAGAGTGATGGATTCATCCCTCCTTATCCTCCTTGTAAATTCTCTAAATCTTATGGTCCTCGTGATTTCGGGAGTTCTCCTCAGAGAATTCTGACTATTCAATTTCCTCCTCAAGAACCTCTGTTTGAAAATTGACTCTGCGATTCTTCTATGGGACGTGACTTCTACACAACAACTTGAGCGTCCTACTTTCTCTTAAATGATTCAAAGGCCCTATCCCTTCTGAGCTTTCCTCTGACAACTTCAAGTCACCAAAAAACTCTTGTACGCACTCCTTGCGGCAATCCTTCAAGTGCTTTTGGGTATTTGAACTCACAACTCTGTGCACTTTCTATGCAACAGTATTCCTTCAATCTCTCGGCCTTAGTTGATAAGTTCTACGGTCTCGACTAGCCCACCTTGCACGGATTCTGTGCTTGTATTGCACTTCCGTTGAAACAAGAACAACAATATCCCTCCTGAGCTTTCAGAGATAAATTTCGAGCCTTCGTCAACACACTCCTTGCGGAAGTTTCACTGCACTCCTTGCAGGAACTTCTCACTCAGGAATAGAAACAATTGAAACTCATTCTCTCTCTCTTTCTCAGAATTCAAACATTTAACAGGAAATCATACTTAAATAGCATAACAACAAATGCATGACAGAGAGGATAAAACAACCATAAGCAGATCGATTAGCATGTATACATAGAAAGCATCATAACGCCGTGAGTCTGAATCAAAGATTCATATATTAATTCAAAGCTCATGTACATGGGGTTCTTCTCTACAACTCTCTGCTACAACTCTCCTCTTCTCTATGCTAATGTGCTTAATTGATCTAATTTTGATTGATACAATGATACAAAGATGAGGGTGTCTATAGTCGTTTTCCCTCCTGTTCCTAAAACTGTCAATTCTAGAATTTAAATCTACCTACTTTCATTAACTATGCATAAATGCCTCTACATTCTACAGATGAGAGCGAATCGCTCATGATCTATTTACAATACACAAGTATGCTTGCGTTTAACCATTACATTAATGATTCAAAAACATTTCCAAAACATGTAAAATGTATGTTGCACTTTCCAGCTATCTTCTGCCTTCATGCTCGCTTGGCTAGCTGCTTGCGATGCTCCTGCATCATAAACTAATGTTTTTTGACTCTTTTTCCTCTTACAAGAGAAGATGTTTTGGATTAATGCCAGGTAATGAGGACCATACATTGGTATGTACACTGCTAGTGCGGACTTCACGATGATTATAGAGAATGTGGAGGTGCCCAATGAGTGTGTAGTTATGCTTGAACATTGAGTATCAATGATGAAAAGAAAAATCTTGGCCCTCAAATAGCCATATCCAATTATTTAACTAGTTTATTTTTAGGTAGAATCTTGAGCTGGGTTCTCAAAATATGTCAAGAAAATGGGTTTCCAAGAGAAAGGAGGTCTTGGTTCTATTGGCTTCTTTTGATATTTGTAAACAACATCAATTCCCATGTAGATCACCTAATGAAGGAGACCAATGATATCTAAGAAGTTGAGGATGGAAATGGGACATTTTAACCAAATTTTATTAATGATATATGCCAAAGAGAAAACAAAGCAACATGTTCAATTCATGAAAGAACACCATATGCAAATTCATAGCGGAGAAAAAAAAATTGTTTGAACAGGTTTATTGGGGCAAAGTTTGAGATCTGAAACTTAAATTATAATACTAAAAGAAATGATAATGCGCTCCTATTTCATGTTTAAAAATCATTGACTAACAATGGAAAAAAAACGCATACAAATATTAACATCAATACAAGCAAGCAAAATCTGTCCGTTTTTTATATGCATTTCTGGTAACAAGGCAACTTTCAATGATTTCAAGATATGGTTTTCCATTCCAAGGGTATCAAAACGAGTTGGATCTTTTCATCCACCTTCATATTAAAGGTGTCGATATATGCTCTACCATTTGGACTTCTATACCTCCATTAGGGAGAGCATGCAGTGTCTATGATTTACAAGGTGCAAAGGATCTTAAGGGTAAATTCTTAAAGAGAGATTCTATATCTGCAACTAACTTACTAATTGAATACATTGACACTGATATCTCATAAAAACATAAGTTTCTATACTACTAGGTTGTATGATCTATTCTCAACAATACAAGGGAGTTCTTAAGAATGATGACATTGTAGCATGTTGATACTTTGCATATTCTAGTATTTGTCTATTCAAAATTTGAATCTTTTCAACGTGGTATGTCTCTCTGCTATTGACTTAGATTTCTTAGATATTCTGGTTTGCCTCAAAATATGAATTTGGTATACTGTATTTTCAATTTTCTGCTAAAATTTAGCCAATATTTAGCAATAAATATTTTTTTTTACATGATATTAATCTTTCTTATTACTTCATTTGTATCCCCAGTTTAAGTTATCAATACAATATCTAACCAATAAAATCTTGTTGATTCTTTTGTAGGAAAATAAGTTGTTACTGTGGAAGACATGGAAGAAGCAGTCCATCAAGAAAAATATGGGATTGGTGATAAATTTCTTTTACTTACAGTTATAGGGAAGGAGCTTGGACGATTGTTTCCATGGATTCCATCCAGAGCATCAAGGACCATACATTCCAAAAATGATGAACAACCTCTAGGCTACCAAACATTAATTGAGAATTGAGAGGAATGCTTGGATTGATACCATATTGAAAGACATGTTTCATAACATGAAGTCCAAAATTTCTATCAAGGATGTTGAGTCAAATTAGAAAAAGGGAGAAATATAGTCAGCAGGTTCAATAAGTGACTATCCTGTAATGATCCATAAATTAAGTCCAATGTTGAATAATCATCAGATGGTAATTATCTTGATTTATTCATGCACTGGAATTTCATACAAGTTCTGAACTCAACTATAAATATCTTATGCTATTATTTCTTGAATTATTGGGAGCTTGGGCAAAAGTATTCGTCCAATCAAGAAAATTCTCCACATCAGAGTGGGATTGATCATTCTTTATTTTTGGGGATGAGGCTATACATTGGAGAGTGGTTGTATTTGAATATTAAATTATAGAATTGTATGTGTATGACAACTTGACTCTTACTACAGTAGAACATATAGTCCATGTTCTTTTAAATAAATATGAATTCAAGTACAATAAATTAGATAAAAGGAGAGGGAAATAACTTAATATATTGACTAAGGTGGTATCCCAGGGCATCACATGTAACTGTAACTTTATTTTTCACTAGGGAATAGGTTACCTTGTCTTTTAATAGTGTTTCATCAACCTCCTTCTATGTCGAGGATGGTGGCTCAGAGCATTTTTTTTTATCTCATACACTGCATTCCTACATCATGCACTACACTTATACAAATGGATTTTTTTGGATTAGGCAATGGTTTATTCTTATAGCCTCCCTTGAAAGGTGTTTACCATGTAAATAGGAAACAATAATTCATCTACTAAATGTTTTTGTCAAAATAATGTTGTAATTAAGCAAGTGGTTAGTGATTCTACTTGGAGATATTCTAAGATGTCATTATAAATCATGTTCTTTGCCTAAAGATAATAAAAGATCCTTGTTCATGTGAGATTATGTTAACATATAAAGAGACTCTAGATATCTTACAATATGTGATTATATATGTTAGGATGGTTATGTCGTCAAGAATGTTACACTATCAGCTACACTCCACACATCTCTTTAATTTAATGTACCTTGCATTAAGAACATATGACCAAAGGAAGTTGTCTTGATGCATGTCTTTTTCTTTGGAACTACATCTCAATTACATGTTTCATATTTTACTTTGTAAAAGGGATACCTTTTTCACATGTTTGATCTCAGTCTACTTCAAAGGGCTCTATTTTTAGGCTACAATGCTTTAACCATCTAAAACAATTTTGGTACTTGGAATAGATCCCATGAAAAAAACTCACCTCTAAATGGTTTATGCATAAGAATTCACATGCACCATATGATGTTTGAGGCTTCACCCAAACAACGTTTGGGAATTGGTCTATCAAGATGCCATATTAACAGACAGATAGGATGATTTTATGTACTCGACACCTAAGAAGAAGGAAATCCATTCTTTGCGGTACAACCCCTAAGAACATATTTGTCAAAAGAATTTCAAAGAGAGATAGAATACATTGCAGGAGACACCTAGTTTGGCCATGTCTCGGTACCTAAAATGTCTAGAAACACCAAAACATATACAAAATGCCTTGGAAAAACCACCATACGGTATGGATGACAGTGTTTCCAAGGCATTTCAGTCATTTTCAGTGATGTTTCAACCACTGTTTTGGAAGTTTTGGGCCCACCTAAGTGCCCAAGAGAGGCGTTGGACACAAGAAAATATTTCCTTGTCCATGCCAATGACCCTTTAAGACAAAAAAATAAAGGAGATTATGCTTTGCGGAGTTTTTCACCTTGGTAATTAATGGTAATATTAAATTCTTAAACTAAAAGATGGCATTCTCAAGTTGACATTCTCCTTTATCTATCATTATCATAATATTAAATTCTTAAAGTAAAATTTGACATTATCTTTTCTCTAAAATAACCATTAATTGTTTCAAGATGTTTGAGAGTGGTTCCAACCTCATCGAACTTCATATGGAGAAAGTAGAATTTCATATCCCATTCAAAGTTCAATAGACTTGACAATTTTCAGGATTTCAGGTTGGGCGGGATTGTAGTTTTTCCACTGGATTCTATCATGTATGATGGTATGAGATTGGACTTAGTCAAGACGACCAAGATATGGGATTTTTCATCATGTAATCATCTATGAGAGTTGATATAGACACGCGTCTCTCNATGTTTCCCTCACCTACCCATTTTGGGAGGTTCACATTTACAGGCTTTCCCGTTTCATAATCTTGTACATGTTTAGATGTTTCCATGCAACGTAGGAGAAGTAAAGATTAGGGGAATAAATATATTTTGCGAGATCACCATAATAGGCCACTTCGTTTGGAGCATTGGTTGGCCTTGAATAGAGCGTCTTTGTATGTATCTTTCTTGTGTTGAAAAAATAGCACTGATTTTATTTAAAACTCACATATAAAGTTATTTTGCAGTGTCTATTATAATTCTATCAAATTGTAAAGTTACTTCCACTAGGATCTTGAATGTTTTTCAAGTGACGATGGTGATATCCCTCCTACTAGGGATCAATTCCCCCAAATATTGTGGTATGTTTAGTCCTCTGAAAGAGTGGGGACCGTCTTGGTAGTGTATGTGGGCCAAGCATAGTGATGCACAAAGTTGCTACCCCTAGTGCCAATGGTTTTTCACCTTACTATTGATTAGCTGGCACTAAATCAAATAGGGAGAACTAAATATTTTTTAAAATTAGTCATTGAAATTCGAGACATTTTAAAATTTACTCGTTAAAAATTATCCAAAAATTATTTAGATACAACAATTTATTTCTTGAAACCTAGTACTTGATGCATTTGGCCAAAGTTGTAGCATACAAAATTTTACTCATGAAAACTTCTACTCTATAACAAGACTCCCTGAGTATGAAAATTACTTAACAAGTTTGTTTTGCAATTTAGGTCAAACTCACCCCATTTTGGTCAAACTAGTGAGTTGTTTATGAATTTGTCGTGTTTTTCAATGTTATCGCTAAAATTATCAAGTTACTGTTGATTTTAAGTTCTAATATTTGTCACAAGGGCCTTGACTTATTGGTTAAGCAAGGGTGGTGATATACCCCCTCCACCAGGGTTGAATTCCCCAAAGGTGCGGCGTGTTTATCTTCTCCAAAAGGGATGAAACATGGCCACCTATTAGCTTGGTGTATGCAATGGGAAAATTTCCTAGTCCCTAGTGTTGTCGACATTCCACTTCGGTGTTGATTGGGAAACGCTAATAGTGAAATGAAGTTCCCAAAATATTTTGATTTTATGTTCTGTTATTTTTTAATAAGGGAGTTTAAGTTCCCAAATTTTCAATGAGGACATAATTGGTTGGTCAAGTAGGGGTGGTGATATACCCCCCACCAGGTTTCAATTCCCCAAACATGTGACATATTTATCTAGTCCAAAGCGGGTGGTAGGGGATGGCTGCACAAAGTCCTGATATACCCCCCACCAGGTTTCAATTCCCCAAACATGTGACATATTTAGCTAGTCCAAGGGGGGCAATAGGGGATGCTTGCACACATGCCCGATTGATGTAGGTGATGAAAAATGTTCCTATCGCCTAGTGTTATCAGAATTTCACCTCGGTGTTGATTGGGAAGTGCTAATGGGGAAAGGAAGAATTCAAAATTTTCCTTTAAGTTCCTAAATTTTGTTGAGTTATGTTCTATGATTTTTCAAATAAGCTAACTTAAGGCCAAATTTTTCACCAAGTTGACTCCCCATTTTAGACTCACCGAGTTTTTTCCTAGTCCAAATCATGTGACTTTGCTTCAATTCGTCTCCAACAGGGATTTTTAAACTGACTACTCCATGAAAATTGAGAAATAGAATAATGCATTAACAAGAACAAATCAACTCCAAGAAAGATGACCATAAATCAAACTAACATAAGCTTCTCGCCCATACCATTATCTTTCATTATGACCTACTTTGTCAGTCAATTTTCTATGTAATAATAATGGTCTCTCCTACAACATTTCCGCGCAAGGATATCTTTATCCATCTCGACTCTTCTCCTTGTTTGACATAGTCACCAATATTCGATGCTCTACCTAGTAACTAAAACAAAAACAAGCATTTGTATTGATACAAACACCATATTAATTGTTCAAGGTTCACTTGAATTATTAATAGAAAACCATAACACATGATATATACAAAATGGAGGAATATCAACCTGAGGTTCTCTACTCAGGCCTATTGCAATCACACATACTAGAGATGTTTTCCTTGTTCCGTTCGGACCAATCACAAGGTTGAGTCATGACCTTGACTTGGATTTTATCTGGGCATAGGTCATGAAGTTGTGCATGTCAATTTAGACTATGTTCCCCGATAAATAATCATCTTCACCCCTAGACATATAAAACAACAGATTGAAAAAAATAAAAAAATGAAAAAATAATTGCAGTCTATTTTCTTCACATTATTCATATTTCGTCTTTAAAAGGCATTGAAACCCTGAATGTAGACCCTGAAAGTTGTAGAGTGAATATTTTAAGAGAAGAAAAAATGGGGATTGTGGAAAATATTGAATGCATACCTCTTGAAAGATTTTCTGGCCCGTTTGGAAGGTGGTTGATTGTTCGTACCCATTGTTACATACCCCATTGTTCGAGTAGCTTTTGTTTTAGCACTATGTTTGCAGGGCAGTGTGAGCTTTGCTTTTTTGTGCCTCTGCAATATGTGAAATATGTTTTGATACTAAAACAATTAATATTTTCTCTATAAACAAAATAATAAATATGTTCCATTATTAAAACAATTAGAAGTTTAGGCTTGGGCTAAGCGTGTTCAATGAATTTTAGTGCTAATTCAATATCATCTTTTGTATTTGGTTTTTGATGATGTATATGTCAATTAAATTGTTATTTTGTGAAATTGTATAGAAAGTAGGAATTCCATACAAAAAAATGGTTTTTTTTTTATAAATAAAATTGTGATTTTTGTTTATAAGCGTAGTGTGAATAATGGGTTTTTTCCTATTTTTTGAGAAAATTATTTTTATCATTTATCCTTTTAGTTGGATTAGGTTTTTCTTTTTAGGCAGTGTTCGCCTGTTATGGGTTGTATGCATGTGGCATGTATATGAATAAGAATATTTGGGGAAAATTATATGTAATATCTCGAAATTATTTCTACAATTAGTATGTGACTAAGAATAGTTTTGCATTGTATGTGCACAAGCAAGTTTGCAATTCCCAAGGGGCACACAATGACAATGATAATCAAAAGGAAAGGCCTCATTACCCTTTTAAATTTAGTCTTTCCTAGTTATAGGAGTCTGCTTTCAATTTTCTTATTCAAAGATTTCTCTAGGAATGAACATGCTCTATGTCTCATAATTGTGTCTTCTATTAAAGAGCTTCCAAGTGACTATACAAATTCTTCATATGATTTGCTTCTTAATCCTAGATATTTTAATCAGAGGCTGATTGGATATTTCGATGGCGTTGTTGCAATAGGTGAATGTGGTGATGGTATAATATTAAGGTTTAATGGGTCTCATTACTATAGACTATTTCTAACTATTGGTCCTGGAAGTAACATTAAAGATGAACTTCTTGCCCTTTGGGGAATTTTATCCTTTGCCTCTTATCTTCACATCTTTGATATTATGGTGGTTGGGGATTCAAATATTATTCTTGATTGGTTTGAGGGAATATCTCATCTTCAAGGTCTCTCTCTCCTTACCTAGAAGAATGAAATTTTGGGGCTACAACATCAATTCTCTTGGACCCAAAGTTTTCATGTACATCGTCAATTCAATACCTTGGCAGATTATCTATCAAAGGATGTGTGGTGCAGAGCCCCCCAGTGTTTAACAACAATCAACTAGATCAATATTTTCCATGGATATTCCACTAAACCCACCTAAGATTTGTGTTGTTGTTTCTTCTTTGAATAGAAACCATGAAAGAGAAACAATAGAGAAAGGAGTGCACATGACCCTAAACCCACCTGATATGTGTGTTGTTGTTGCTTCTCTGCATAGAAACCATGAAACAAAACTTGTTGCCTCTTTGCATAGAAACCACGAAACATAACAAATAGAGAAAGGAACGCACATGACCCCATGGACACATTGAGAGTATCCTAGTTGGAGTGGGAGGGAAAATTAAAATAAAATATAAGAAGCCTGCCTTTTTCCCATGAACAATGGAGAGCTTTTAAATTCTAGCCAAACTAACCAACTATGTCGTTTGATTTAATTCAAAGTTATTTATATTTTTTTTCATGATCTTTTCATATGAACCATTTAAGGATGTTTATATTTTTCATGTTAACACCGTGGAAGACTCCTATTAAAGTGGTCATTATCATCAATATGTTATCATCTTGGGGCTTGAACTTCAAACTTTTTCAAAGTGCTAGAATAAGACGATTTGACTTTTCATGGCAAGTTCATTTTTTAATGATTTTTTTTTTTTTTAATTTTAGTTGGAGGTGTTTATAAAGTTAGTTACGACCTACTACATTATGGCTGATTTATTCTAGGATAATTATGTTTGTTTGATTGACTTACATGAATCATAGAATTAGATACATGAATTATAGAATTAGATACATATATCTTGTGGATTTTTTCAATAGTTTATGTAGCTATAAAATTACATTTCCTCCTATCACACATTAGTTGTGAGGACTAGTCCATGAAATCATATAAGCCTCAATATAACATGATCCTTATGTCAGAAGGCGCATGCAAAGAGGTAGTTCCCCCCTACTAACATAATAGTCGTTTGGTTGTAGGGTGATTATTGATTGTTGGCTTAACCTTCCCCTACCTCCTTTGTGTGACATATGTACGTGTGAATAATAACATGAATAACAACAATTGAATATGACTATCTTGTGGAATATTGGAACAACTTCTACAATTATAAAATATCATTTTCTTCCTTCTTTTGCATCAGGATGATGAGAGCTCAAGCATATATTGATGTTCATTAGGCTCTAAGATTCTCACCATGACTTGGGACTTCAAAAGATTGATTCACGATTGTGTTGAGAGACGCATTCCATAGAAAGGGGATGGGGTGATGATCAACATTATGTTTGTGTATATATGTATAACATCATAAAGAAATTAAAAAAATATAGTTGATGTCAATACTTCGATCTCGAGTCGACATATATCTCTTTATTGATGTATATTTCTATTATATTATCACATTTAAATAATTTTTAATATTCTCCATTGGCATAGATCCATGTTAAACTTGGACCCATTAAGCATTGATACGAATAAAAAAAAATTGAAATGCAAATGTAAATATAGTTAAATAGACTTTGATGTTAGGATATGCACTATTTGTGTTGTCAAGTTCGTGTCATTTTCTGGAGTCTAAAAGAATTATAATAAGATGGAGTCTAAAATATAAATTCTAAATCCATGAAAATGAGTGCTCGTATTAGGATATTTAGACACTTGAGAGTTGGTTATGATCAACTTGGTCTAATGTGTTTTTAGGTAAAGTGTGTTTCTTTAGTGTTCTTTTGTAACTAACTATTCTGATAGTCATGATTTTGTTCTAGACATAAATTGATATGATGGTTCTTCTTCTCCTCGATATGAATAACACTTTATCCATGAAACGACACCTAATTGGTCCATTATATTTATTTAAAGAGCACAGAGGGTCATTTGCACGCAATAAATTGTTGAAAGATGTCCATGAAATCTATTTTCTTTTTGCATTAAAATGTTGGTTCGCATTGCCATGTTGATGGGACCATGAATTGTTTCCCTCTTTGAGGTTTTTAACAACATAAACATCGATGCAGTAATACTTGTTTTTCATGAGTGAGGTGGATGCCACTTTGTAACGTCACTTATTTGGTAGCCTTTTGGTATTTGAATCACCCCCGTCCTAATATTTATTTTTTTGTTGGTCTTGTTGCCTAGTACATGTAAAATCCCCATGAGAGCCATTGGAAAGCAACAAATAGGATACTTGAATCATAGGAGGTGGTGGTATCATGCCAGGTGTTGGAGCCTCCTACTACAAAGGATCATCCTGAGGTTACTGCTCATCTAGAGCACTACCATCAATTCCTGAAACTAAAGAAAGCCAATTTTCAAAGAGAATACTTTCAAAGGGAACATTTTCTTAGTAAAAAATAGTAGCAACGAAGAATAACCTAAACAAATACAACACGATTTTAGATACTCAAAATAGTAGTGATCTCAGTTATAAGAATTAACAAGAACATTGAGAACAAAAGAAAACAAGTGTAGTTGAGTGGGTCTGTGAGTGATATTTGAGTATAAGGGAAAATATCTCTTCCATGCCATACACAAAAGAAGGGAAAATGTTTCCTTTCCCTACTCAATAATCCCTCAAGTATCTCCTTCGTTTTAAGTGCCCTCATGTAGGCAGAAATAGTCCAATCCATTGGTTGCTTTATGTGAAACCTAGTGGAGTATTTCCTTGGCTCTTAAATAATTAATAAGAACCTATTTGATGGGCATGGGGTTAAAGGTTTTTTAATTTTCCTTGCCTCTATGCTTATCTACAACCATCTATCTCTCTTCCAAGGTTTTCTATTCTATCATTGTTGCATTGGTTTTGGTCATTTCTAAATTTGGATTATTGAGTAACTAAGGGGAATATAGTGTGGGGTTTATTTGAATAATGGTGAGAATGATCATAAGATAGTTTCCATGAGGTAGGAGAATGCATGAATGACTCACACTTATTGAAAATGTTTAAACTCGCTATTGATCTGGAGATTTCTTTAATGTGTCAAAGATGTGTCATTGCGACTAAGTGGACATATGTTGGTGAGAACGATGTCATAAACTCATCATATTCACTCATAGATTCTTCATAGGATGATGTCATCAGCTAATCATTTTTATTACTTCTTTCATTCACCTACCAAAAATGTCATCTTTCACTGACCCCGCATAGTGAGCAGTGAATGGGGACAACATTGAAATTTCTTCAAACTGTGCATGTATGCGTCAAAATTCAACATGGTTATTCTAGACACATGGCTTAACAGTATGGGATGGTTTCAATAATCAAGGATGTATAATGTCCCCACATAATCTTCGAGATCATCAACATTTTCATCAACGTTCATCATGTTGCACCTCTCATTGTCATCATTCGTCATTCCTTTCTATAGAATCGTTGCCAGAACTATCTTGGAATTTTTCATGGAACTTCAAATACACCCACCACAAATTTCTTCCACCGACCTTGCACAATGAGCATTGAATGAGGCCAATGTTGAAATGTTTTCAATCTGTGCTCATATGCATCGAAATTTGACATGGCTAAACTAGATAGTTGCCTTGAAGGTATGGGATGGCTTCGATACATAAGGATGTTTGATGTCCCCGCATAATATTCAAGATCATACATGATTTCATCAATGCTCAATATCATGGATGTCTCATAGTGAGCATAGTGAATGGGGCCTACCTTGAAGGTGAATGAGGATAGTGAAATTTCTTCCACTGACCCCACATAGTGAGTAGTAAATGGGGCAGACGGTGAAATTTCTTCAAACAATGCATATATGCGTTGAAATTTGGCATGGTTAGACTAGACACATGCCTTGATGGTATCAAAGGGTTTCAATACTCAAGGAATATGTGTAATGTCCCGGCCACATAATCTTTGAGATCGTCCATTTTTGCAACAACTTTCATAATGGGGCATCTCATATTTGTCAAATGTCATTGTTTCCATCCATAGAATATTTGTTGGAACTCTCTTAAAATGTCATGGAACTTCCAATTCAACTGCCAAAAATGTCATGCACCGACCCCGCATAGTGAGTACTAGTGAATGGGGCCAACATTGAAATTTCTTCAATATGTGTCTGTATGCATCAAAATTTGACATGGTTAGACTAGACACATGCCTTGATGGTGTGGGAGGGTTTCAAGACTCAATGATGTTTGATGTCCTGGCCACATAATATTTGAGATTGTCCATGTTTGCAACAACATTCATAATGGGGCATCTGATATTTTTCAAATGTCGTTGTTTCCATCTGTAGAATCTTTGTTGGAACTCTCTTGAAATATCATGGAACTTCCAATTCAACCACTACAAATGCCATGCACCGACCCCACATAGTGAGCACTAGTGAATGGGGCCAACATTGAAATTTCTTCAATATGTGCCTCTATGCATCGAAATTTGACATGGTTAGACTAGACACATTCCTTGACGGTATGGGAGGGTTTCAAGACTCAAGGATGTATGATGTCNGAGATCATCAACATTTTCATCAACGTTCATCATGTTGCACCTCTCATTGTCATCATTCGTCATTCCTTTCTATAGAATCGTTGCCAGAACTATCTTGGAATTTTTCATGGAACTTCAAATACACCCACCACAAATTTCTTCCACCGACCTTGCACAATGAGCATTGAATGAGGCCAATGTTGAAATGTTTTCAATCTGTGCTCATATGCATCGAAATTTGACATGGCTAAACTAGATAGTTGCCTTGAAGGTATGGGATGGCTTCGATACATAAGGATGTTTGATGTCCCCGCATAATATTCAAGATCATACATGATTTCATCAATGCTCAATATCATGGATGTCTCATAGTGAGCATAGTGAATGGGGCCTACCTTGAAGGTGAATGAGGATAGTGAAATTTCTTCCACTGACCCCACATAGTGAGTAGTAAATGGGGCAGACGGTGAAATTTCTTCAAACAATGCATATATGCGTTGAAATTTGGCATGGTTAGACTAGACACATGCCTTGATGGTATCAAAGGGTTTCAATACTCAAGGAATATGTGTAATGTCCCGGCCACATAATCTTTGAGATCGTCCATTTTTGCAACAACTTTCATAATGGGGCATCTCATATTTGTCAAATGTCATTGTTTCCATCCATAGAATATTTGTTGGAACTCTCTTAAAATGTCATGGAACTTCCAATTCAACTGCCAAAAATGTCATGCACCGACCCCGCATAGTGAGTACTAGTGAATGGGGCCAACATTGAAATTTCTTCAATATGTGTCTGTATGCATCAAAATTTGACATGGTTAGACTAGACACATGCCTTGATGGTGTGGGAGGGTTTCAAGACTCAATGATGTTTGATGTCCTGGCCACATAATATTTGAGATTGTCCATGTTTGCAACAACATTCATAATGGGGCATCTGATATTTTTCAAATGTCGTTGTTTCCATCTGTAGAATCTTTGTTGGAACTCTCTTGAAATATCATGGAACTTCCAATTCAACCACTACAAATGCCATGCACCGACCCCACATAGTGAGCACTAGTGAATGGGGCCAACATTGAAATTTCTTCAATATGTGCCTCTATGCATCGAAATTTGACATGGTTAGACTAGACACATTCCTTGACGGTATGGGAGGGTTTCAAGACTCAAGGATGTATGATGTCCCGACCACATAATCTTTGAGATATTACATGTTTGCAACAATGTTCATAATGGGCATCTCACTTTCAAATTTCATTGTTTCCATCTGTAGAATCTTTGTTGGAACTCTCTTGAAATGTCATGGAACTTCCAATTCAACCACCAAAAATGTCATGCACCAACCCTGCATAGTGAGTAGTGAATGGGGCCAATGTTAAAATTTCTTCAATATCTGTCTGTATGCATCAAAATTTGACATGGTTAGACTATACACATGCCTTGACGGTATGGGAGGGTTTCAAGACTCAAGGATGTATGATGTCATACAGAAACATTTTGAAAACATTTCAACACTGGCCCCATTCATAGTTCATTGTTGCCCATCATGTACTCTAGCCCTATTACAATGTCTTTTAATAGTTGTTTCCTTTAAAATTTGACCGATCAAAAAATTAAAACAAAATGAGAAGATCCCTAGTACAATGTATTTTAATAGTTGTACTCTAGCTGAGAAGACCCGCAAACCCTTTTTGAAGTGTCATTATTATAGCAAACTTGTAGCAACACCCATAAAATGAAACATATTTATTGATTTTATAACGTCGCAATTTCGACGATCATTGACCAAATCAAAGTTGACTTGGTCAAAATACTAGGTGATCGTTGGAGGGGGAAAACTTAGTTTCCACAACGTTGCAACTGTGACAACTATCTTCACAAACATGGCAAGAGAGACGACTATGTCACAAACATGGCAAGATAGGCGACTATGTGGAAAACGTGGCAAGAGAGACAACAATGTGGAAAGAGAGATGTCAATGTGGAAAGAGAGATTTCAACGTGGCAATAGCGACATTATCGGGCAATATGGAAAAAAAAGATTAAAATTTCCTCTATTTTTCGACAGTATTGCCAATTTTGTCCATAACGCCGCAAATAAAACGTTGAAATTTTTACAATATGTACTAGTGTATTTACATACTCTATAACTTGTTCACACATGGAGATTTATCTTATCATGTCTTTACTCTTATCTCAAGTATTTTGTAGCTTCTTAACCATATCAATGTTTAGCTCAACATTCTCATTCAATAGTGATTCTAAAATACAAGAATATTTGAAAGTGGTAGGTGGAAAATTTTCATCCATTGACTTAATTACTTGTTGGAGCTTTTGAATAGAGACAATTCCCTCTCCTCATGCTTAATATTTAGTTTTACACATATTTGTTTCACCCTTATAAATCTAGAGTTCCTTCATTATCTCTTTAATCTATGAATATTTACATATTATTTATCTTCAATCATGGGGACCTTGAACCTTGGCGGGGTAAAGGATTCCTCTCATCAAAGAGAATCCTCAACATATATTGGCTTCAGATCCTTCATTGAAGAACCCTCTTTAGTAACTTTAGGAATCATCATTTTTGGTTCTCTAACAGCCTAGGGAATCATTTTTAGTTTTACAAGATTAGGTAAAATCATATATATATATATATATATATGCTACGTCGCTTGGTTGTGATTTTGTGCCCCCATACCAAAACGTCAAGGAAAGGAATAAAATGATTAGTAATCCATTAATAATCCATTTGAATGGATGCTTGGCAAGTCATGGTATGACAAGGCATGACAAGAAATTTCATGTCAAGGCAAGGTATGGAATGACATGTTAAGGTAAGGCATGGCATGTCAAGGCAAGGGAAGGCATGGCATGTAAATAAAAGGAAAGGCATGGAATGCCAAGGAAAGGAATGGAATGTCAAGGTAAGGCAATGCATGGCAAGGTAAGAGAATGCAAGGAAAGTAATGGCATGTCAAGGTAAGTCCATGCATGGCAAGGTAAGCCAATGGAAGGCAAGGAATGGCATGTCAAGGCAAGGCATGGCATGCCAAGGAAAGGTATGACATGTCAAGGAAAGGGAATGCATGGATTTTCAAGGAAAGGAATGTCTTGTCAAGGTAATGCATGGAAAGGAAAGGCATGACATGTCAAGGAAAGGAATGGAATGACATGTCAAGGAAAGGAATGGCATGGCATTTCAATGAAAGGAAAGAAGTTTCAAGGAAAGGAATGGCATGTCAAAGCAAGGCATGGCATGTCAAGTCAAGGCAAGGCATGTCAAGGAAAGAGACATCAAGGAAAGGCATGGCATGTTAAGGCAAGGAATGTCAAGGCAAGAAAATACATGTCAGGCAAAGGCATGTCAAGGAAATACAAGTAAATTAATTTCAAGGAAAGACATGGAAAGGAAAGGCATGGAAAGGAAAGGTAAGGGAATGCATGAAAATGCAAGGAATTGCAAGGAAAATCATGGTAAGGCACAACGATGCATGGACAAGCATGGAAAGTAAAGACAATACATGACATGTCAAGGAAAGGCATGGAATGTTAAGACATGGAAATGAATGGAAGGGAATGACATGAAAAGGAAAGGCATGAAAAGGAAATTCAAGGGAATTCATGCCAAGGCAAGGTATGACAAGGAAAGTTATGGTAAGTCACGACAATGAATGGAAAAGAATGGAAAGGAAAGACACGACATGGTATGTCAAGGAAAGGAATTCCATGTCAAGGTAAGGCAATGCATGGAAAGACATGAAAATGCATGGCATGTCAAGTTAAGGCATGTCAATACAAGGCATGACATGTCAAGGAAATACATGTTAATGTAAGGCATGGAATTTTAAGGAAAGGCATCAGATGACATGTTAAGGGAAGACATGGAATGTCAAGGAAAGGCATGGGAAGGAAATAAAGAAATTGAATGTAAAGGAAAGGCATGGCATGTCAAGACAAGTCAAGGAATGACATGTCAAGGAAAGGCATGACATGTGTTGGATACTTTTGAAAGATACTTTTTATCCTTACTTTTCCTTATTTTTCCAAATTTAAACCATTCCCATTCTTCACTCCATCACCAGTTTTACATATAAATGTGTAAAATAAATTGATTTTGTCATTTATTTTATTTTTATGAAATTTAGACACAAATTAGGCATTAAAGATACATTTTTAACATAAAGTATAGGAACTTGTAACTTCTGGTAATAGCTTCATGGTTTATATACTTGTAGGATAGCTGGGAGAATTCTGAGACATGTGGCATGATCGTTGATGTCCATGGATGGAAAATTACCTATTCAATTCCAAAAAGAGGCTCCACACTTGTGAGGTCAATGTTGGTCAAACTCAGCCACTTATTCAGGAAAATCCCCTGTTTTTGGCAAAAATCAGGGTAGATTTGGGATTTCTTTGGATTTCCTCCCATCAAAGAGAATCCTCAACATATATTGGCTCCACATCCTTCATTGAAGAACCCTCTTTAGTAACTTTAGGAATATTGATTTATGGTTCTCCAATAGACCAAGGAATCATTTTTAGTGTTACAAGATTAGGTAAAATCATAAAAAAAAAATGCTAAAACCTAAACTATTGGAGATTCTAGGTATGTCGCCTGATTGTGATTTTGCACCCCTGGTCCAAATTGTCAGTGTCTCCCTCAATGGATTCAAGAGGTGAGTTGCAACTCACCATAACATGCAAAACCTGCCTCAGATCAACGAAACTCCAGTTCTATTGGACTACTGACACCATATTCTAGCTAGGGGGATCCCTCTCCTATGATTTTGTTTCCCAAAAAAGTGTTTGTTAGAGGATCTTTGGAACTTGGGTTTTTCTCAGTGAGGCACAATGGAAATCTAGCACAGGGGGTTGAATTTCACAACCCCTGTGTCGGTCGATTGTGGGCATTGTGGTCACATGGTGTTGGCTATACAGACCTTTCAAATCTTATAAAACTTAGTTACATCGCCCGATTGTGAATTTGTACCCTAAGCCAAATTGTCATTGTGTACCTGAATGGATTCAAGAGGTGAATTGAAACTCACTGTAACATGCAAATCATGCCTCAGATCAATGAACCGTCAATTCTGTTGGACTCCTTGCAGCAGATTATAGCTAGGAGGATCCCTCTCCTATTATTTTTTTGCCCAAAAAAATGGATGTTAGAGGATCTCCGAAACTAGGGTTTTTCTCAGTGAGGCAAAATGAAAATCCAACACAAGGGGTTGACTTTGAAAACCCATGTGTCGGGCGATTGTGGGAATTGGGGTCACATGGGTGTTGGCCATATGTGTTTGCACCTTATTCGTCACCTTGTGAGCAAATAAAAGGTGCTTACATGCCCAGTTGGGTCTTGCTGAGCATGACAGTTGTAGAGGAAAGGGTTAGAGAAAAGAAAACAAAACTATAAGCAAGAATTAAATTAAAACAAACTAAAACTATGAGCATATGGATAAATAAATAACAAAGACAACAAGACCAAAATCACCAATGTTTTTGGCTGATCAATTGATGAAATCAAATCACAATGAAGAAAGGGGACTATGAGTCCCTTCTTCCTCCAAAGGAAGGCTCTTGTGCCCTCACAAACTTGCTCTCCTTACAATAAGAAAATGAAAATGATGGTGAAAGAACTCCAAGCACATTCACTCAATGGAAAGGTGAATGGATCAATGAAATGGTGCTAATGTGTTATTGCCAAGGAGTGAGTCCTTAAAACAATCTAAGTAGCATAACATTACATGAAATTCCTTGAGAAAATGATGTTTCCTCATGGCTTTTTATAGCATAGCATTGGGTGATTATGTAACTCCTTTGAAGTATGAAAAGGAGCTCTTTAGGGCTTCATTAGGTATTTGACCAGCCTACCATGTGGATTCATCTCAGATTTGAGGGTCAAATCGGCTTGGGATCTGATCCATAAGTGGTTGGGAGGCCGACCAATTCAATAAATGTGTCGTTTAGCAGGTGCGCGGGTTTTTGTGCTAACAGCCGCGCATTGTGCATGTATGCGCACATGGTACATTCTTGTTCCACGCATGTGCGTGCGCACCCAACTTTTGTAAAGCGCCCTTCAATTTTTGGTTACTTTGTATAGTTTTTGACATTTTTGCAATGCTGTGAAATTAATTCAGTGCCATGAATGACTTCATTCCTGTTTGACGATGTTGAGTTATTGTCGCCATGTGAGGACGAAATTTCAGTGATAACAGATACCCCCTGATGGATGAGGTTAGGAGCACACGTATAGCTGAAATCCATAAATGTTTCTTCTACTGAGAATGTTGTTGTAAGAGAGAGCAATAGTGAGATCATTCAGAGTGATCCGTTGGAGAAGAAAGGAACCGGTAGAACCCGAACTTCCATAAGGTGTGGAACAATATACAACTGTGTACAAATGAGGCGGGCATGCTCCATGCTCATTTTATGTAACTCTGACAAAAGATGACTAAAGTGTTGGTGTAGATAACTGCAGTGCCCTCGTGGGCAGTAAAAGGCAGAAGAAAATTCTGCAAAGGAATATACTTTGAACAATAGGCAATGATCGCGGTAATAAGCAACGACGATGATGTGGGAATTGATGGCCCTAGCAGGTTCAGAGGTATTCGACAAATGATAAAAAGAACTGCAATAGTCGCAATTTAAGACCCACCATAACATGAGAAAGTGTTGGCGTCGAATGTTATGGGGGCCAACGACAGCAGGGAGCAATGGTGTTTCACCCTGTGTCGTCTGAGATTTCTCATTAAATGGAGAATGAGAATCAAGATATTGTCGCCCTTCTGGAAAAAGTGTGTTGTTGTCGACAAAAGGGGAACGTGACTCCCAGAAGCAAAGGGCTTCATAGAATCTACTGAGGTGAGGAAGTGGCAGAGGTACATGGATGAAGTCGAAAAGTGGGAAGACTCAAGACTGCCCTTGGTTGGAGGGTGTATGAGAGAATGAGTGGTCGCAACCGTGTGACAAGGTCGAGTGTCAGGGGGATGCCAAGACCGAGGATAAGTTGTGCCAAAGGCAGGACAAGGTGAACAAATTCAGAGGGTAGAGGCAAGTGACCTATGAAGTACTCTGAAGATATGGATGATGTCGACAAGGGTAGATGAGAAGCAATGCTCCAACCAAGGGTGACATGGGTTGCGTGTGGCCAAAAAGGAAGTAAGTTGCCACCAGTGACGACAAAAGAAAATGTAATGACTGAAAATAAAGGCGTTTGTACAAGAAATAATGAATAATTTGGGAAAAATGTACAAATACATAAACAGGTTCCCCAATGTGAAATGAGTGCCCCAGGGAGGGCATAAATTTCTTGGAAAATTGATGAAGGGTGGGGGCCCCATTGGTGAGTTTCTGTATGAGGTAGGTGAAATGAAGATACATTTACAGATGGGCAAACTGATGGTGGATGAAATGGAGGGTTCATGATCCTACGGAGGTGCGGGTAAAAAGAATAGAACCATAAAGAGATGATCTGGGAGTCCATATGGGAAGCTAGCAAAATGAGGAGAAGAAGTATGTGGTTGATGCACAACATGATGAAAGAATATCGGGACTCCCATCCCTAAAGGGTAATAAAGAACAACATGAGTGTCAAAGGTGCCAAAAGGTGCTATTAATGGGACAACTCATGTGGGTAAGAAAGCTACCGGGTAACAATACCATAGATGCTAATGGAGGTGTGAGTACTGCAGAGCCGGGAATGAGGATCCTAAAGGAAAATACCAGAGGGTGTGACTGGAAATGTAAATGCAATACAGTGGGAGAGACTACATGCCAGTGTTGAATATATACCTGAAGGGATGATGTTGATGACCGATGAGCAAGTACCTGTGCACATAACGACCAAATACCCAAAGTGAACAATATCTACCGAGAATCAAAGATATGAGCATGTATTAGATAAATGTGACAATCTGTGTGCGTACCTGACCATGGCATGAGAAAAAGGCGCCCCGGGGGCTCCGGATGAAAAGTGACCCAAGGACAACTATGATGTAGGTGGCAGGATGTTGATCCTGTGGCTGAAGGCGGTTTGAAAAATGGACACCTTGGGCTCCCGGAATGGTGAGTGGAAGTTTGGAAAAAGGGATATATATAGCTGTAGGGCCCACATTGCCACCTCATTTGTACCTGCTGCAATAGTGACTGGACGAGCAGATGGTGAGGGTTCACTCGACATGAACCATATATTGACGTACTGAGGAGTACCCGTGGTGGTTGGGTGGAAAGTCTCTGTAGGGGAATGAGCAGGAGAGTTTGGGGGATTGCGGGGTAAATCCTAAGAGATGTCGTTTAAGAACCATGGAGGCGTTGGGAGTGCCTTGGGCTCGGGAGAATTGATGTGAAGATCCTCAAGTGACCGGGTGATGTCAAGTATCGCCTCTGTAGGTTGGTGAAGCAGGGCCAATTGACATCGCCTATACACAAGGATCATAGGACACTGGTATGTAAAATGAGCCAATGAATCGCAGAGAGAGAAAGGGAATCTCATACATTCATTGACTGAAGTGGTGACATAACGAATGTTAGTGATATTTGTTGGAGAGGATGTAGCAGGGCGCGGGTTGTTCTGGAAGTTTTGGCGTACAACAACTAATGTCTGTTGAAAGCGTGGCAGTGCTGGGAAATGATGTGTGTAATGGTAATACTCTGAACAAATAGCGCAAGAAAATTTGGTCCTCAACCCTTTACTACTGGAAGGTTGGGTGGTAGTAGTGGGACTAACAGTGGTGACGATTGTTGTGGGAGTTTGATTGGGGGGAATCAAATTCTGTAATTCAGGTAGGGAAGGGCATTTGTTGGTTTGGTGGCCCTCTTTCTCACATAGGGCGCAAGGTGGTGGGATGCGTGGAGGTAGTGGAGCGGTGAGCTCTTTCTTCTTCCTCCTGCCCCTAGCTGTAGCAGGGGGGGTAGTGAGTATGGGGGTAGTGGGGGTAAGGACACGAATCGTCACGGGGATTCCTTCCTGTGGGGGAAGGGATGGTCGAGGGACCATCTCTGGTGGGTGTAAATACCAAACTGGGATTGCTAACACCATATTAGGTAGTGTGAGTGTGGTGGCTACATGAAAAGCTTCTACACCTGGTGGAGGGTAAAAGAAGGGAATTTGTGTGAGGGGTTGGGGAATTGTCTCCCAAATGGGAATAATCCCCTGAGGGGACGTGGATTCATGGATGGTTGAGGTCTTCCATCTCTCTCCATGTGGCAGTCTCTCCAGCTCTCAACGAGTCGACACTCTCTGCATCTCCACCTCGCGCCCGCGAGGTGCCACATCTGCACACACACAAAACAACAACAACCAAATCATATTAGCATCTATATCACATACATAAGGACTGATATCTCAAAAACAACATAAAAAATAAAAACACATGCACAAAAGCTAAAACATACCTCGATGGTAAAAAACCTCCCCTGGAGGTAGCACCATGTCCGGGTCACCTCGGAAGTCAACCCCAGCATAGGGGTACCGCAGTACGACCTGTGGCATCTGCCGCCAAATCTATGCCACATCTGCGGAAAAGTAGTGGCCACCTTCGCCACCACCGTGGTGAACCAAAACTGAAGACCATCGCCTCAATTGTGGCTCTCATTCCCCTGACATCTCTAGCAGGACTCTAGGGTGAAACATGGAAATCCTCTCCAAAAACTAGGCTACCAGGATCGAGCCAAATGCAAACTCCCCGGCACCTTTGGACTGACAATGGTCCAACTGCGCGATCATCCGCGCATGTAGTGTCAGCCCCCATGCGAACCGCTCACAGCCCACCACCACCCTCTCCAGCACCAACAGCTAGCCACCACTAATTTGTTGGGTCGCAAGTGACCCGTATACACGGATGATCATCGCCGCTATGCAACGATGAGCCAGAGAGTCTATAGCACTCATGCTCACCACTGTCCCTGACATAAAGTCCGGGCCTGAGTAGTATCACGTGACAATCGTGGCAAGGAGTGTATCCCTCGGCAACACAGGCTCTGTCGGTAGAGGCGTTCCCCGGAAGGGCATCCCAGTAAAAAAATACACATCCTCCACCGCAGTGAAGGGGATCTGCTCTCCTCGCACGAGGAAGCAGTATAGATCCAGACTCCACATATAGAGCAGGAACTGAAGTAAATACTCTTGTGCCCATATCAACGGAGACTCAAAAAACTTTAGCAACCCACAGGTTGCTAAAGTCGCTTGCACCTCAGGACCCGCATTGGCCACAGCCTATGGCAACTGGGCCCAGTCTCGCTCTCGCCACCGCATAGCCATCGCCCTTGCTAGCAACCTGCAATCAACACAGAGTCCTATATCAGCTCAAATACCCATCAACAACATCAAACAAACTCATTTTCTACCCTTAAAAACTTGCCTCAAAGGCGCAGTTTTTTCACCCGCAGGTGCACATACATGTGCACCTGTTCACTATACAGATGTGCATATATGCATGCCTGTTCACTGCATAGGCATGCTTCTGAGCGCACTTGCTCATCATACAGGTGTGCACAAGCACGCGCCTGTCCAACCCACAGGCGCACACAAGTGCGCACCTGTCCAACCCACAGGCGTGCACTTATGCGTGCCTGTTTAACTCATAGGCGCGTGTAAGGTAGCTAGAGAGGTAGTGGGGGGGCCCAAAGGGCCCATAGTGATAATAGTGGAGGTCATTCAATGTAAGGTGGACTAGGTCCACTATATTATTAAATAGGACCCACTGTGGTAGTTAGATATAATAAATGTAAGATGACTTCTTAGAAGGTTCTACTTCTAGAAGATTCCTCCTCTAGAATGTTCTTAGGTGATGGTAGCACTATATAAAGGGGTTCAAACAATGTAATGGGACATGAAGAGAAATATTGTATTTGGAGTTGAAGCTCAATAGGAGGATGCCCCCTCGAAGAGACAAGTGAATAGGAGAGGATCCCTTCCATAATAAGATCCATTGTATGGTGCTGCCCTACCTCAAGGGTTTCTATAATAAAGTTGTGGTTTTCTATATTGTTCTTCTATATCTTTTGTGGTGCTTTTGTATTCAGCTATTTGGTTCTTAAAGAAAAGTATTGTGTTTGGAGCTGAAGCTCAGTAGGAGGATGCCCCCTCGAAGAGGCAAGTGAACAGGAGAGGATCCCTTCCGTAATAGGATCCATTGTATGGTGTTGCCCTACCTCAAGGGTTTGATATAATAAAGTGGTGTTTTTCTTCTATATTGCTCTTTGGATCTATTGTGTATTCAGTATTTGTGGTGATTATATTTATAGATCTATTTGGGTTCTTAACAAGTGGTATCATAGCACTTTCCTTGGCCGGAGTTGTGGGCAAATATTTTTTATTCTTGCAGATTTTTTTTTCGGAGCAGAAAAAAGAGGGCCGCGACATTATCGAAGTTTTAGGTGTATTTTGGTGCAAAATTTGCAGAAAAGGGTTGAATATCTGAGTTCCTCTCATAAAAATACCCAAGTTCAAAAAAAAAATCGTCCGAAACGGAGTCCGGGAAGTTAAGATATTGAAGTTTTAAAATCTGCAAATTTTCAGGGTTTTTTCTGCGGACGGCGGCGCGATTTGTTTTTATTTCTGTAGAAGTTGGAGGCCGAATTTTCTCAAAAAAAATACAGATCTGAGTTCCTCTCACAATTTCACCCAATTTCAAAAAAAAATCCATCTGAAACGGAGTCTGGGAAGTGAAGTTATGAGCATTTTAAGTTCAACAGTTTTTTAGGGTTTTTCCAGAAAAAACCGCGATTTTCTGCCGAAACTTCTTGGGTTTATTTTTTGAGTTTTTCCATGACGGCTGCAGGACTGAAGAGTTCATAGGGTGCTCAGATGGCTATTTCTTCTCAAACCTTGAAAGAAATTCTTGAATCATTCAAAGCCCAATTGG
>ML777335.1:1432362-1457030 GCA_009831015.1 Picea engelmannii | reverse complement strand
AATTCTTTTCTTTAATTGTCTTCAGGGCCTACATGTACAATTCACTTTGTCATCTTCAAAAATTCATTTCTCCTCAACCATGAGGATCCACGTGATGTGCCACATACCACCGGAAAGAGCATGATGTATACTATCCATCCATGAGTGTTGTATATTCATGTTCATTTTCCTTCATGTCCAAATAACTTCATCAATCTTGTGGTCCAAAACCCATGACTAGGGTTGACATCAATGACAACAACCAATCTTCCAACAGCTCCATGGTACGTCCCTTACAAGGATGGATCTTTAAAAATCCCAGGATCCATCTCGATGAGTGGATATGCATATTTGTTGGTGTGAATGAGAGGAAGAATTTTATCGAGGTTGGCAGAGGGGTTAGGCTCATAATGTGAGACTTGGTTGATGGTCACAATCTTCCCGTTATGGGGGAACATGATTGTCCGAAAGACAGATGATGCCACTGCCTTCATAGCATACATGTAGCTACGTCCGAACAAGATATTGTAATTGAGCGGAGCGTCTATAATTTCAATGTCAATGAGAACATTTTTTCCCCCGAGTTCCACGGGGACATTTTGGAAGACCCCTTCAGGGGATGATGGTCGTCCGTCATAAGCTCGTAACGTGATGGCGGAGGGTATGAGTTCTAGGGAACCAAGTTTCTTCCATACTGTTTTGTACATGATGCATGTAGATGCACCTTCATCGATGATACACTGATGTATGGTGATGTTCTGTATTTTTACTGGTATTTGAATAGCGACCAAGGTGGGAAGACAAGGTTCACAACTATCAATATCAAAGGTGATGAGTCGAGTATCTGCAGGGTCGACTTCCCCCAAGGTGGAAAGTAGTGATTTTCGCTGTGTAGGACAAGTCTGGAGGACTTCCAAGACTGACATGGAAGCCAAGGATTGTTCTAAGTTGTCTACCAAGCTATAGTTGTGGGCGGCCCTAGCCTATGGGTTGTGGACATTCTTGCATAAGGGGATGTGAGGGATGCATAATGGTGGTTCGGGAGAAGGGCGAGGGATCACCAATGGGGGTCCTGTCAGTATAGGGTTTGTCTCTGGAGCGATAGGAGTAGACTCAGCTGGATACTGATGATTCTGTGTTTGCATAAGGATTTCTTCCTCACCGGTGAGGAGAATTGTACATTCTGCGAGATTATAGGGGTTGTGGTATTGTCCCACCTGAGGTGGGGGATGTTCTGTGTCTTGTTGGGTGTTTATCACACCTTGATGTGGGATAGGATTTTGCAGCACGACGGGAGGGGGTTGTTGCACATACTTTTTTGGTGCCTGCTGAGGGGTAGTTTGTGCAGGAGAAGGGGGAAGGCTCCCAGAGTCTTTCAACCTTTTGAAATCAGCGATTTGGGGGAAATCGTGAGTGTAATGACCGAAATATCCACAAAGAGCACAAGGGAAGATGGTTTTAACATTATTTCGCCCTAGGCGTTTGTTGTTATTTCCCCCTTGGGGGTTTTGGTTCCCTTGGTTCTGGTTGCCCCCAGTGGGTTCGTGCTGTGGGGATTGATTCCTGCCTTGACCAGTGTTGTTATTGTTCCTATTCCATCCTTTCTTCTTGGCCTTGTTCGAAGAGTGAGTTGGGTTGGCTGTGTTCAACTGTTCGAAATTTTGATATTGTTGAGCAGCCAAAGGTTGAACAAAATTTACCCCCGGGCATGTGGGTGTGGGGGAGCCATGGGTTGTGGAGGACTGGGAAATCGGAAGTATGGATTTTGGGGTGGTATCGATCCATAAGGTACATAGGAAGGCACAGTGCTTTCGCTAGTACTATAAGCTGATGTTGAGGGAGTACTACTGTGTGTGGGGATAGGTGGATGTAGGGGGGGTGTCGGTGGTGGTCCACTGATGGGTGGAGGTATAACAACAGGGTATGGCTGTTGATAGGAGGGTGGGGGGTAATAAGGAGTGCCCCCATATGACGACGGGTATTGAGGTGTTCCATACATCGATGGTGGTTGGGGTTGTGGACCATGGTGTGTGGTGGCACCTATTAGTCTGTCTGCTGAATGAGACATCCCAGGTTTGTCTTGGCCAAATGGCACAGGTTTCGGAAGGTCAGGAAGTACCGTGTATAAGTACCCTGACTGCGCATAAATAAGATCATATTTTTGGGCCTTACTGATGGCTTCCTCTTCAGATTGAGGGAAGGTGGAAGCGACATCCTTTCCAAGGAGAGAGAAAAGTGACCTAAGAAACCAGTCAAGGCATTCTTGCTTGGTGGTTTCTTCTTTACACAAACTACGTCGCCTACACCACTCATGAATGTGGTCAGTGATGTGGGTGGCTAAGGTCTGTTTGAAGTTAGACAGTAGTTCTAGACCATTGCCATGGAGGATGGGTAATTGGAAGAAAGTCAAGAATGCTTTGGCCAAGGACTCAAAGGTTGTGTGGGACCCTGATTTTTCTTCGACATACCATTTGGCTGATGGGCCAGTGAGTGTGCGTTGAAATAATCGCAGTCTGATGGAATCATCCATAATGCTATTGGAAGAACACCATAGATGAAAGGTCATGACATGGTTGGCGGGGTTATCCCCTACCTTTCCTTCAAACTTTGGTATGTCTGAAGGAAGTTTGGTTGGCATTGCAGGCCATGTGGCGTCATGCAATATAGGATCATTGGTAAGATTGGTATGTTGAGAGAGGCCAAATATGGCATCTGTAGTGGGGTGGCAGGATTAGTTCTAGCCATAGTGTGTTGTGAACCTGACCCTTGATGGGGACTAGGTGGGTTGGTGCTCCCTCTTTGAGAGGAAGTGGGTCCCCCGCTTCCATGCGAAGGAGAGTGAGTGAATGGATGACCTTGGGAAGTGGACCGAAGTAAGGTAGAACCAAGCAAAGCTGATCCTAAGATAGTAGCACTCGCAGGAGTGTGTGAAGGAGGTACCGATGAGCGGGTACGACCAGATACTCCCCCTAAGATAGGAGGGAGGTTGAGCAAGCATCGTGAACAATGGGGGTTCTATGGTTCCCCTATGATGTCAGACTAGTTGTGTGAATGTGTGCAACAAGTGGTGAGAGAAATATAGAAACCAAAAGCCTTTGCGTTGAATGTTTACACAATATATATATCCAAATCAAACTATAATCATATGTGCATCATACATAACATGAGAAATAAGAATATATATGGGTAAGTGGGTTTTGTCTGCGTGGGGGAATCAAAAGAAAGAAAATGCTCGTGTCCTAGAAGACTTAACATCCTTCCTCTCAAAAATAGCACTGGACCTTCCAATAGTACTCAACAGTGGGGTCTGAAGTCACCAGAAGAGAAACTAGTGAAGGATGAAATAATTGGTTATAATGAGGGGTAGAGGGGTCATATCCCGAAAGAGCTGGCGATATTTCCCAATAGCCACAGAAAATCCAATCAAGGTGCAATTGCAGCCCACAATCGCCACCTGGGTAGATGTCCTAAAGTTGGTCACTAGGTACCTCGGTCAAAGTGCGGCATTTAGATTTTCGGCCTAAGAAATGGGTCACGGGATAGATCCCATCCAAGAGGTGGGTTCCTCAAGGGGGGATGCACAGAACAAACGGACCTCGGCCTTCAACCCTTCACGGGTATCTCCCTGCCTTATGGTGATTGGAACACTTGACTTGGAGGATTTGAAGTTCCCTATTTGTCAACTTCTATGTTTGAAAATGTGATAACCAGATAACGGGGAGTTATTTGGATGCCTATCCCCGAAATCCTACCTAGACTAAAAACTTCTTTTGGCACCTCATGTGGAGGAAAACTTAGTGAGTTTTTAGAAAAAAAATTAGATGAAGTTGTTTTGTGAGGCTAGGGGTGAAAACCAACCTCGTTTGATTTAAAAGTGGGAGTGAATAGTCCTGTCAAGAAAAGATGGGGTTTTTTTCGGAATCCCTTTGGAGGAAATGTACTTAGACCTCCACATTTCGAGAAGAAGATTTTGTGAGTGCGAAGTGAATTTTGTGTGTGAGTGAAAGTGTGCCAAATTTTAGTTAATTAGATGTGACCTTGCTGCATGTGGACTTCGCTTGGTCCTTACAAGAGTTTGATTACCTAATTAGCTAGATGTCATTGGTACAACCTTGCAGAATCTTAAAAGCCCTAGGAAACTAGCATGTGGACATGTGGGTCCGTTACTATCCTTTAACTCTCTATGGTGATGTAATCTAGAAAAAGTATGAAACTATCCTAGATTGAACATGTGGGCATGTATGGGCCTGTTACAAACCTTTAAACTCTCTTAGTTTTTTGATCTAAGAAAGAAAAATTTCAAGCACTATCCTACCTTTGTGACATGTGGGCATGTATGGGCCCGTTACAAATTTAAGATATGTTTGAAAAAATGAAACTAAGAGGGGTCCCAAAAGGGCCTTTGTCCTCTCCTAAAAGGTTTTGAAATTTTGTTAAGGGAGATGAGATTGTTTTTCACAATCCTTTTCTGGTTCTAAAGATCGATTGAAGGCGCAAGAGAAGAGCATACTCAATGATTTTTACTTCAATTTCTAGTCCCAAATGTGAGTTTTAGATGTGATTAAAATTAATGTTCACCTTAGATTGTAAATCAAAGCAATCCATCCACGTGGCAAAAATCAAATAAGGGAAATTGATTTTTATCCACCTAAGTGCCTATGTTTGTTTGACTATCCCCTTTATAAGTTGAGGGGTCTAAGTGGTGCAGTATTTAGAGCATGCATAACATCATTCTTAAGAAGGAAAATGACTTTCCCCACATCTCAGGACCTTAAAATGTAAATTTTAACTCAGATGCGCGGCCTCTAGTGTAGACAGAGGCGCACAGAGCACCTGCGCGCTATCAGAATTGAGACCGAAAGCGCATGCGTGCATAAGAAAACTGTTGTTCAGGTGCATGCGTGCACGATGCGCGTCTATGGGGTGGAATACCTGTGCACCTGTGACAAACAACCGAGGAAGAAAAATCCAAATGGACTTCTCTCAATTCTCTTGTGAATTGACTGGTTAGCAGGTCGGCAAAGGTTGGTTTGTGCACTTGCAAGTTAAATAAATGAAAATGAAATCAAAATAAACCCAAATGAGGGAGGAAATGATACCTTCTCTCCAATATGCTCACCAATCTGTTTGCACCTTATTCATCACCTTGTGAGAAAATAAAAGGTGCTTACATGCCCAGTTGGGTCTTGCTGAGCATGACAACTGTAGAGGAAAGGGTTAGAGAAAATAAAACAAAACTATAAGAAATAATTAAATTAAAACAAACTAAAACTATGAGCATATGGATAAAGAAATAACAAAGACAAAAAGACCGATATCACCAATGTTTTTGGCTGATCAATTGATGAAATCAAAGAACAATGAAGAAAGGGGACTATGAGTCCCTTCTTCCTCCAAAGGAAGGCTCTTCTGCCCTCACAAACATGCTCTCCTTACAATAATAAAAAGAGAATGATGGTGAAAGAACTCCAAGAAAATTCACTCAATGGAGAGGTGAATGGCTCAATGAAATGGTGCTAATGTGTTATTGCCAAGGAGTGAGTCCTTAAAACAATCTAAGCGTAACATCACATGAAATTCCTTGAGAAAATGATGTTTCCTCATGGCTTTTTATAGCATAGCATTGGGTGATTATGTAACTCCTTTGAAGTGTGAAAAGGGGCTCTTTAGGGCTTCATTAGGTCTTTGACCAGCCTACCATGCGGATTCAACTCATATTTGAGGGTCAAATCGACTTGGGAGCTGATCCATAAGTGGTTGGGAGGCCGACCAATTCAATAAATGCATCGTTTAGCAGGTGTGCGGGTTTTTGCGCTAACAACCATGCATCATGAGTGTATGCGCGCATGGTACGTTCTTGTTCTGTGCATGTGCGCACGCACCCAACTTCTGTAAAGCGCCCTTTAATTTTTGATTACTTTGTATAGTTTTTGACCTTTTTGCAATGCTGTGAAATTAATTCAGTGCCATGAATGACTTCATTCCTGTTTGACGATTTTGAGTTCTTGTCGCCATGTGTGGACGAAATTTCAGTGATAACAATATGGACCTGTCAGAGATTACAAAACATAGTTACATCACACGGTTGTGATTTTGTGCCCTCAGACCAAATGTCAAGGCAAGGCATAAAACGATTAGTAAGCCATTAATAATCCATTTGCATGGACGCGTGGAAGGTGATGGCATGGAAAGACATGACATGACAAGGAAAGGGAAGGCATGACAGGTCAAGGAAAGAAAAGGCATGCAATGCCAAGGAAAGACATGTAATGTTAAGGTAAGTCAATGCATGGTAAGGCATGGAATGTCAAAGCAAGGGAATGCATGGCAAGCTAAGGCAAGGGAATGCGTGGCAAGGAAAGGCAAGGGAATGCATGCCATGATAAAAAAATATAAGGGAATGCATGGCATGGAAAGGTAAGGTGATTAAAACCCCCTTGCCCTTGGGCCGAGATCCGTTCCAATTGCAAATCCACTCACATCACACCTGACCTGGAATGTCTTGCTAAAATCTAGCAAAACCAAAATTGGTTGCTCAATGATCTTCTTCTTCAGCCGATTGAAACCCTTCTCTGCTTCCTCCATGCAGTGAAAATATTTATGTTGTTTCTTCACTGTGTCCATCATCGGTGCGCTAATTCTACTAAAATTTCATATGAATTTCCTGTAGAAGCTAGCCAAACCATGGAAGCTTCGAACTTCAAACATGCTCTTCGACGATGGCCAATTCTTAATCACCTTTATCTTTTCTAGATCCATTTTTAATTCATTTGCAGAGATAACAAAACCCAAATAAATGAGTTTTGTCCTCATAAATGATGATTTCTTCATATTAATCAGCAATTTCTCTTGTTGTAATCTTCTCATTACTGCAACTAGATGCTTTAAGTGTTCTGCTTATGTTTTGTTGAAAATTAGTATATCATCAAGATATACAATGATGAATTTTCCTATGAAATCCTTCAGGACTTTGTTCATCAACCTCATGAAAGTACTGGGCGCATTCATTAAGACAAATGGCATGACAATCCATTCATACAACCCCTCATTAATCTTGAATGTTGTCTTCCATTCATCACCTTCTTTCATTTGAATTTCATGATACCCGCTTTTCAAATCAATCTTTGAAAAAAACTTTGCTCCACTCAATAAATCCATCAAGTTGTCCATCCTTGGCAATGGAACTCTGTATCTGATGGTAATATTATTGATTTCCCTTGAGTCTGTAAACATTCTCCAGCCTCTGTATTTCTTTGGGCTGAGCACTGTTGAAACAACGCATTGACTCAAGCTTTCTCAAATCAATCCTTTGTCCATTAAGTTCTAGACCTGTCTCTTAACTTCATTTTCCTGTCACATCAACTGATATGATGATTTTTTCGGCAAACTGGATCTAGGTATAAGATCAATATGATGGATTATAATCCTGATAGGTGGCAATGAACAAGGTAGTTCATCCACTACTATATCAGCAAACTCTCCCAGCAACTCCTGGATTTATTCTGGTAAATCATATATCCTCGTACTGGTCAAAACAATTTTTGGTTTCTTGACCACAATAAATTGTGTGTCTTCCTTCTTCTTAACCTCATTAAGAAGTTTCGTCCCACTCATAAGAAGTACAGTGTTTCTCATCTCTGGTTTCACCTCTTTATCCTTAATCAACAAGAACATGTGAGTCCTACCATTTTTCTCCTGGGTGTACGTGTTCATTCTCCCATCATGAATCACGTTTCTATCATATTGTCATGGTCTACCTAGCAATAGATGACAAACATCCATGGGAATGACATCACATAATATTTCATATTTATATCCTCCTATTCTAAATTCAACTAAACATTGTTTAGTGACATTTACTGATGTCCTTTTTGTAGCCACGAAACCTTGTACGGGCTTGGATGTACAACAGTCTCCAGCTCCAGATTTTCTACCATCTCTGTAGATACGAGATTGTCTGTGCTACTGCTGTCCACTATGACCTTGCATACCATGTCTTTAGTTTTGCAGGAAGTCCGAAACATACTATTTCTTTGGGTTGGATTCTCTGCCTCCTTCTCCGGCTTCAAGAGAACTTTCCTCATCATCAAAGATATTCCACCCTCAACGTCTTCTGCCTTACCATTCCATCCTTGAGCTTCAATAATGTGAGTTTCACCACCATATTTCTTCCTATCTAGAAACTCATAGGATTTATGTCCGATTTTTCCACAGACAAAGCATTTCACTTCACCTCCTCTGCCTCTTCCTCTTCCTCTTGCTCGAGGAAAAGTATTTCTATCAGCATACTACCTTCCCTATGATATTCCTCCTCTCTCAGGTTGAGTTTAAGGTTTCTTTCCCTCTTCTTTAGGTCTCTGAGTTCTGTCTTGGGCAATCATTTTGAATCTGGCTTGAATTCTACCTCGGCCTATTTGACCTTGCTTCCGACTCAACTTCTCTTTAGCTTTCATAGATATCTTATAAGCATCTTCTACATTTCGAATGGCCATCATGCTCATCTCATCTTGAATGTCATATTGCAGACCATTCATGTACCTGGAAACCTTTTCATCATCGCTTTCCTGATGACCTGCCTTGATGTTTATCCTGTAGAATTCTTCAGTGTATTCTTTCACTGACATCATCTTCTATCTCAAATTTTTCATCCTCTAAAATAGAGTGATTTGATAATCCCTGGGTATAAATTTGTCTTTCATATTTGCAACCATTCTATCCCAGCTTTTTATTTTCTGTTTTTCGTTGCAACGTTTGTCAGTCTGCAGTTCATCCCACCATAGTGATGCATGCCCTTTAAGTCTAGTAATGACATGTTTGACTTTCTTATCTTATTCAACATCCTCATAGTCAAAGTATTTATCTAGAGCTCTAATCTAGTCTAGAAGTTCTTGAACATCTAAGTTGCCTTCGTACACTAGAATGTCCATTTTTTCTCTGGCACCTATCCTTGCAACAACTCTTAATAGGCATTCATCTGCAACATCTTCAACTGCAACTTCTTCTCCTTCATTTCAAGCTTCATTCTCACTTTCATCTTCGCTGATATCCCCAACGTCGACTGTGTGCCTCTATGTTGTCTCCATAGCATCAAGTCTGGCACGTAACTCATGCATTTCTCTTTCCACTGCTAGATCAGACATTGACCTATCCCTTCTTCTCAGTGGCATGGTTGTAAAATTTTCCTCTTTTCTCTCTCCTACAGAAAGAAAAGAATTTTTTATGTGCCCTGATACCACTTTGACATATACCCCCTTGTCCTCGAGCCGAGATCCGCTCAGGATCTTCACTAAAAGCACGCCAAGGGTTAATTAAACCCTTTTCTTAAGCCACAAAGGACTTCAAGTTTCGGGAGTTGGAGAATCCCAATGTATTTCCACAACCCTTGGAAAATTCCGAAATGTGAAACGTCAACGAAGGTTGACTCCTCCAATGCGAAAAGCACATGAGTTTCAGCTTTCGGGGATTTGAGTGAACATCCAACAACCGTTCCTCTTCCCTTATGATTCCCTAAACTCTGAAATGTCAAAATGCTGAAATGGGCTCAAATTCCCAAGAAATGCGAGATTGATGGCCTTTCAGGATTTTCGCTGAAGCTTGACCCCTCCTTTCACTTCCATCGCACGTACCTTCTGACTGAGACTTGGGACCCACCTTTTCAGTGTTTCCCTTTTCATGATTTTGGGAGTTGCGTTGACCATGCAACTCTACCTCTTGTGTCCCAAAACCTCGAAACCCGATTGGTGCCAACGACTATTGTCCCTTGACTTTTCGGGAATTTTTCCTTTCCCTCTTCGGGATTTTGCAAACCAGGAGTTTGAAACTCTCGATTCCAAAGTCACTGCCTCCTCTACTTCTCGAACTCCAGAAAAATGAAATGCTGAAATCCCACACCAAAGGTACAACGCATTTCGCGACTTTAGGATTTTCAATGCAAAGAGTCCCGGTTCCTTATCATCGGAATTTCTAGTATGTCGAATCCCAAATTACCAAAACAATATGATGGCTCAAAAAGATAACAATCAATGATCCACATTGATTCTTGATGTCAAGGTGGTAGATTCATCCAGTTTCTAACCACCTTATAGCTCCTCTGGATCCTATAGTCCTCGCAACTTCGCGAGTTCTCCATGGAGAATTATGACCATCAGATGCACTCTTCAATGACCCCTGTCCAAATGACTAGGTGTTCTCCCTCTTGAACTTAAATTCTACGAGATGATTTCAATATCTATCTCCCTTTGATCACTTCAAAGGTGTTATCCTTCCTGAGCTTTCACTTGTAACCTCAAGCTCCCCAAAAGGGTCCCTTCTCACACTCCTTGTAGCAAACCTTCAAATAACCTCTGGTTATTTGAGTCTCTGACCCTGTGCACTCTTTGCAACAGTAGTCTCTCTCTCTTCCTACTGGATTTGAAAAATAAAAGGCTTCAACTGGCTTGCGCACACCTTGCACGACTCTGTGCTTCACCTACACTTCAGCTGGTATGAGAACACCAATATCTCTCCTAAGCTTTCTGAGATAAAAATCAGACCCTCATCAACGCACACCTTGCGGATGTTCACTGCACTCCTTGCAAGAATTATCAGGAATAAAAACAATTGAAACTCATTCTTCTCCTCTCTCAGACTTCATATATTCACCATGAAATCATACACTCAATGCAGTATTGAAACAAATGCATAACAGAGAAACAAATCAACTGTAAACATTGAACAAATGTAAATAGTAATCATCATAACACTATGAAAGTTGAGTCAAAGATTCATATATTAACTCAAGTGGTCATGTACATGGTTTCTTCTCTACAACTCTCTGCTACAGCTCTATAGATTATGAAATCTGAATGATCATCCCCAAAATTACAATAATACAAGGGTGAGGGTGTTTATATCCATTTTCCCTCCTATGCTTCGAAACTGTGTAATATATTAAATTAATTCTACCTACTTGAATTCATTATGCATAAATTACTCTACATTAGATAGATGAGATCAATGCTCAAGATTTTTTTACAATATCTATACATAAATGTAAGTACGCTTCCCTTAGCTATGACATTAATGTCCATTCATTGAACTCAAAACACTTCAAAATGTGCGCTAGTGCTTTTCCAGTTGTCTCCCACTTTTACGTCGGTTGCTTGGATAGCTGCTTATGATGCTCCTGCATCATAAGGGAATGCATGGAAAGACAAGTAATCACAAGGCAAGTCATGGTAAGGCACGATAATGCATGGCAATGAAAGACAAGGCATGGTATGTCAAGGAAAGGCATGGCATGTAAAGGTAATCCAATGCATGGAAATATATGAGGAGGCATGGAATGTCAAGGAAAGGCATGTCAATGAAAGACACAACATGCCAAGGAAAGGCATGTTAATGCAAGGCATGACATTGTTGGAATATTGGTTGTTGTCATTGATGTCAACCCTAGTCATGGGTTTTGGACCATAAGATTGATGAAGGTATTTGGGCATGAAGGACAATGCACATGCATATACAAAACCCATTGATGGATAGTATACATCATGTTGTTTCTGGTGGTATGTGGCATGTCACGTGGATCCTCATGGTTGAGGATAAATGAATTTTTGAAGATGATAGAGTGAATTGAAGAAGGAAGTACATGTAGGCCCTGAAGATAATTAAAGAAAATATTTACAAAATAAGAAAGTGTTATGTCAGCCCTAATGTTAAAAGGAAGTGACATAAATGGTATAAATAAATATCATTATACATTCATTTGATACACAAGTCGAATTTAAGAGGAAATCAGAAGTAAAGAAGGTTGAATTTCAAGGGAGCATGAAGTCTTTTGGTGATGTGTTCTAACGTATGTTATTTTCAGGTCATCTTACCATTTTTCTACAATGATTCATATGGTGAAATTGATATAGTATTGATAAGACATATCAAGGTATCCCTGGTAAAAGTTTCATCTCTTGATTCACTATAATTATGGAGATACACTCTATGGAAGATAGGGTTTTTGACCTGTCCTGAAGCTAGTCAATAAACAGGTGTTCCAGGTAAAACAGTCATAACTTCATCGAGAATCGAAATGATGTGGGACAAATTGAATTGGAAAGAGTACGTACTGTAGTTAATTTTATGCAAGTTTCAAAATATGATGTTAAATATTGAGCGTGGGGCATTCTTTACAAGTTTTGTCTCTTGAATAAACCAGAATTGAACAAGGTCTACCATTCTCTCTATAACCTTTTTTGGGGGAGGATTCAAGGAGTGAAACTTGGAGAAATTTTAGAGAATAAACTGAATAATATTATACATAGGATCAGAGTATTCCAATAATTGAATAATTGTATAAATTGAAGAAGTCTCAGGAAGCATTATCAGGTTCTATGTTATGGTTGGTTGATGGTGATGATTTAATGTGAAGTTTTATTATCTCTCGTATATTCTTGGGCAGAAGGAAGGGGAAAGGATGGAGAGTTCAAATCTCTCTTGATATTGGAGGATTGTATCTTCCTTTTGGAGGTTTATCCCTCCCTTTACACTTGGAAGCTATAGCTACCTTTGGAAGTCATTACTTCCCTTGAACAATAACTATTGATTATTTCTCATATATTGTGCATGGTGTATTGTGGTGTATTGGTGTAACTCTTATACTATTGTTCATTTCTCATTGGATATAATTGAATGGCTTAAGTATAAGTTGAGAAAGTTTTTAAATTGTACTTGATACTAATTCACCCCCCTCTTAGTATCAACAATTAGTATCAGAGAAGGTTTCCTTCAGAAAAATTTAACCATTGGAAGGAAACTCCTAAGCAGAGATGGATGACCATGAACACATTTCAAATGGGATTCAAAAATTTGATGGAAGAAATTATGCATACTGGAGTGATAGAGTGAAAACTTACCTAACGGATTTGGGAGTATACATTTGGTACTCAGTTGTAAATGGCTATGTAATCCCAAATAATGCTCCAACCAATCCAAATGAGAAGAAGCTTATGAGTTGTAATTCAAAAGCCAGACATGTTATTCTAGCAGCATTGGCACCAACCATTGCTAGCAAAGTGATGGGTTTTAGCACTACTAAGGATGTATGATACAAACTCGAGCATCTATGAAGGTGATCCAAAAGTTAAGTAGGTGAAGCTTCAATGACATAGAGAAAAATTTCAAAATTTGAAGATGAATGAAAAGGAAGATATTGCAACCTATTTTCTTAGAGTTGATGAAGTTGTTAATGCTATTAGAGGATTGGGTGAAGAGATCGATGAATCCTTGGTTATACAAAAAATGTTGAGATCACTTCTCCTGAAGTATTGATGCAGGAGCATCTCCCACATCAAAGGAGCTAGCGCAGAAGGCAAGAGACAGCTGGACACATGCCAGCACAAATTTTGAAAATCCCTTGGATTGATGCGCCATCTTAAATGAAGTCATTTAAGAAGAGATGCACTTGCATAATGTAATCAGACCTTGAGCCTTTAGCTCTCGTCCTTAGTAGGTAGGAGGCATTTAATATAGTTAATGCAAGTAGATAGGATTTAATTCTAGATTAGACAGTTGTAGAGCGCTAGAGGGAAACGAGATATAGACACCCTCATTGTGCATTGTAACATGATGAAGAATTGGAGCATATGAGCATGCAGAGAGCTGTGTAAGAACATCCATGTAACGATATTTGAATTAATAGAAGAGTTTGATTCAAATTCATGGTTTTGTGTCTATTCTCTGTGTATTGATGTTGAATGATATGCTCATGAATGTTTTCTTTCCTATTATACATTTTCTTTATGTGCTATGTATATGATTTCATGGTTGAGTTGAAGTCTGAAAGGGAAAGAGAATGAGTTTCAATTGTTTCTCTATTTGAGCCAAGGTTCCTGCAAGGAGTGCAGTTGAAGTGTCTGCAAGGAGTGCACTGACAGAGGGTTCAAATAGGTATCATTTGTTCTCATTCCTGCAGAAGTGCAGTTGGCATAGGAGCCATGCAAGGAGTGTGTAGGCAAGGGAAAAGTCTCAGGTTTGCAACCTGAGTAAGGTGTGAGAGACTGTTGTTGCAGGAGTGCGCAGAGTCTAAGGTTTTCAGCACCTAGGAGTGTCTAAAGGTTGTCGCAAGGAGTGCGCACAAGGAGTTTTTTTCTAAGACTTTGAGTTGTAACAAAGCTCAGGAAGGATAAGGCCTTCAAAATTGTTCAAGGACAGTGCAGGGGAGTCGTGCCTTGAAATTTGTAAGAAGCGTCGTAATTTCACATTGTAGGTGGATCAGTTCTGTGGAGAGGAACACTTAGTCATCTCACTGATTTCATCAGGAGGAACGGACGGTCAGTATTCTCCGAGGAGGATTCACGACATCCCATGAGTTGTAGGATCTCACAGAGAAGAAAGTGAGTTATCGCAAGTACCTCAGAAGATTAAAATCTTAGGAGAGGCAGAGAAGTTGATCTAAGTCACAAGGATCGTCAGATATACTCGTGGAATTCACATATCGGGGTTTTGTACGGTGAAGCTCCGTAAATTTGCAACAGAAATCGCTAAATTGCGAAACACGATACCCCGACGACAAGGAAATAGTGTGGGGCCAAAAGGGTCGGAGTGGAAGACAGGTGGCACAAGTTATCGGGGTTTTGTTGTGGGAAGTGCTGAAATATATGCATTAGGATTCGCGATCCCGCGAACTCCGAAATGCTGATGGAGTAAAGGCATTGAAAAGTGAACTCGCACGTGCGTCAGAGTTTCGATGTATTGGGTATCGCGAGTCAGAGAACCGAGTTGCTCGACATCGCGAATGTCGAATTTGTGATAGGGAAAGTCCCGATAGAGGAAAAATGAGGTCAGCATTGATTGGTCATCGGGTCTCGGGGATTCGAGGGTCCAGTGCTCGACCTTTGACATCGCGAAGTCGCGAAGTCCAATCTTCCGAGTGCGAGAGGAAGATCATGTGAAGGTTTACTGTGGGTACAGATTTCCTGATAGGGAAATAGAAGAACCTTAGAGTTCTTCAGGCCGTGAAGGAAGAGAATATCATGTGTGCATGTGGACCTTTTGACCTGTAGGTTGTGAAGGGGCTATGTTGGCATCAGTTTGGTATCAGAGCACAAAAATATTCTTTGCTTTCTGTAGCAGAGAAGAAGAAACATTCACCATGACGCCCAGGAGAGATAGACAATCACCCGATCCAGAGGATAGGTAATTACCGAGAAGAAGAGGCAGGCATATGACTGATCCAGTCATGGAGAGACAGATGTGTGATCTCTGAGCTAGACTTGAAGACATGGAGACAATGCAAAGACGCACAGTCAGTGCTCAGGATCTGAGTGATTCCGAAAGTGAGATTGAGACTAAATGTGAGGAAGAAGTTGTAGCCGAAGATGCATCAAACGAACGTTTGATCAGAGCTATTGCCAGGATGGGTGCAAGAGTGAAGATGGACATTCCAGTTTATGAGGGAAACTTGGATGCAGAGGAGCTTCTAGATTGGATTAGATCTCTAGAAACATACTTTGACTACAAAGATGTCGAGGAAGACAAGAAAGTCAAGCATGTTGTTACGATATTGAAAGGACATGCAACATTTTGGTGGGATGAACTACAAGCTGAAAGATGCTGGAAGGGAAAGAAGAAGATCAAGAGCTGGGACAAAATGATCACGAAGATGAAGGCGAAATTCATCCCCAGGGACTACCAAATTACTCTGTTCAGAAGGATGCAGAACCTGAGACAAAAGCTTATGACAGTGAAAGAATACACTGAGAAATTCTACAGACTAGACATCAGAGAAGGTCATCAGGAGAGAGATGATGAGAAGGTTGCCAGATATATGAATGGTCTGAGATATGATATCAAAGGTGATATGAGAATGGTAACCATCCGAACAGTGGAATATGCTTATAATATGGCTCTGAAAGCTGAGGAGAAGTTGAGCCGAAAGAAGAGTTAGAGGGGCAGAAGCATAAGTCATCCCAGAGGCAAATTAGTTTCCCAGGAAAGAAACCAGAAGCCCAAGGAAGACTGAAAGAAACCTCAAACTCGTATTGAGAGAGGTGGAACCTCACAGAGAAGACAACATATTGAGCAGAGAGGATATTATGCTGACAACAACACTTTTCCTCATACCAGAGGCAAAGGAAGAGGAAGAGGTGGAGTAATTACATGCTTCACATGTGGAAAGAATGGGCACAAGTCTTACGAGTGTCTAGAGAAAAATAAATAGACTGGAGAAGCTCACATTGCCGAGGCACAGAGGCGGGATGTTGAGGCAGAAGATGTTGAAGGTGGAAGATCGTTGATGATGCGAAAATTCCTTTTGACACCTGAGAAGGAGGTGGAAAGTTCAGTCCAAAGGACCAGACTTTCCAGGACTACTTGCAAGAACAAGGATAGGGTATGCAAGGTCATTGTAGACAGTGGTAGCATGGATAATCTCATTTCTACAAATATGTTAGAGAAGTTGGAGCTGGAGACGACTGATCATCCAAGCCCATATAGGGTTTCGTGGCTACAGAAAGGACACCAAGTAACTGTCACTAAACAATGTTTAGTTGAATTCAAGATAGGAGGATATAATGATAAAATCTCGTGTGATGTCATTCCTATGGATGTTTGTCATCTATTGATGGGTAGACCATGGAAATATGATAGAAATGTGATTCATGATGGGCGAATGAACACATACACCTTGGAGAAGAATGGGAGGACACACATGTTGCTTCCAATAAAAGAGAAGGAGGTGAAGCCGGAAGTAAGCAACATAGTACTTCTCATGAGTGGGAAGGAGCTTATTAATGAGGTTAAGAAGAAGGAGGATCCACAGTTTATTGTGGTCAGAAAGCCGAGGATTGTTCTGACTAGCACAAGAGTGGATGAGTTACCAAAGGAGGTTCAGGAACTGCTAGAAGAGTTCGCTGACATTGTAGTGGACGAATTACCTCGTTCATTGCCACCGATTAGAAGTGTGAGTCATCATATTAATATCATACCAGGAGCCAGTTTTCCAAACAAATCCGCGTATATATTGATGCTGCAAGAGAATGAGGAAGTTAAGAGGCAAGTCTAGGAGTTGTTGGACAAAGGTTTAGTCAGGGAGAGCTTGAGTCTGTGTGCTATTCCAACAGTGCTCAGTCTGAAGAAAGATAGAGGCTAGAGGATGTGTACTGACTCAAGGGTGATCAACAAGATAACCATCAGGAACATATTTTCATTGCCGAGGATGGATGATCTGATGGATTTCTTGAGCGGAGCAAAATATTTTTCAAAGATTGACTTGAAAAGTGGTTATCACCAGATTCGCATGAGAGAGGGTGACAAATGGAAGAAAACATTCAAAACAAACGAGGGTTTGTATGAATGGCTTGTTATGCTGTTTGGCTTAACAAATGCGCCAAGTACCTTCATGAGGATGATGAATGAAGTCCTAAGGGATTTCATCGGAAAATTTGTCATTGTATATTTGGATGACATACTGGTTTTCAGTAAGATAGTGGCAGAGCATCTGAAGCATTTAGCTACAGTGATGCAGAAATTGCACGAGGAGAAGTTGTTGATAAATATGAAGAAGTCCTCATTCATGAAGACACAACTCATTTACTTGGGGTTTGTTATTTCCACAAATGAGTTGAGGATGGATCTAGATAAGGTGGAAGTGATCAAGAATTGGCCATCCCTGAAGAATATCTTTGAGGTGAGAATTTTTCATGGATTGGCTAGTTTCTACCAGAAGTTCATTAGGAATTTCAGTGGGATTAGTGCAGCAATGATGGATAAAGTGAAGAAAATACACAAATCTTTTCACTGGACTGAAGAGGCTGAGAAGAGTTTCAATCTATTGAAGAGGAAGATTATGGAACAACCAGTTTTGGTGTTGCTGGATTTCCATAAGACATTTCAGGTGAAATGCGATGCAAACGGATTTGCAATTGGGGCAGTCTTGAGTCAAGAAGACATGTCGATAGCATACTTTAGTGAGAAGCTGAATGAAGCGAAATTGAAGTACTCCACTTATGATAAGGATTTTTATGCTATCATACATGCATTGAAGAAATGGAGGCATTACTTGATACCCAAAGAGTTCATATTGTATAGAGACAATCATGCATTGTAGTTTGTGACTCAATAGGAAAAGTTGAATCAGAAACATGCCAAATGGGTTGAGTATATGCAGAATTTCACATTTGTGATAAAACATATTTATGGTACTGCTAACAAAGTGGCTGATGCTTTGAGCAGGAAGTGTTTGTTGTTGCAGGAGTTCCGAGTCAAAACGTTGGGTTTTGATGATCTTAGGAACATGTACGTTGATGATCCAGATTTCAAGGAGGCGTATGAAGCAGCTGAGAATCCAGTTCTCAAGGACCGAAGCCAATGGATATACTATATGATCCAAGAAGGATTGTTGTTCAGAGGAAATCAACTGTGTATTCCAAAATGCTCCATGAGAGAGAATCTGCTGAAGGAGAAACACAGTGGAGTATTAGTGGGATATTTTGGTCACAACAAGACATTTGTGAAGTTGAACGAGTCATATTTTTGGCCAGGAATGCGAGCGGATTTCAAGAGATTTGTAGACAGGTGCAGAATTTTCCATCATTCAAAGGGAAGAAAGAAGAATGTGGGACTCTATCAATCATTGCCCATACCAGAAAGGTCGTGGGATGCAGTTAGCATGGATTTTGTATTGGGGTTGCCAAGAACAAAAAGAGGTGTTGATTCAATATTTGTGGTGGTGGATAGATTTTCCAAGATGACACATTTCATTACATGTAAGAAGACCAGTGATGCAACTCACATAACGAACCCTTTTTTCAAAGAGGTCATTCGACTTCATGGGTTGCCGAGGAGTATAGTTTCGGATCGAGACACCAAATTCATAGGGAATTTTTGGAGGACCTTATGGAAGAATTTGGGAACTAACTTGGCATTTAGTTCATCTTATCATCCTCAAATGGATGGACAGACAGAGGTGGTCAACATAAGTCTGGGAGACTTACTGAGAAGCTTGGTGATAGAGCACCACATCCAGTGGGACAACATATTACCACTGGTGGAGTTTGTGTATAATGACTCAATGAATCAGAGCACAGGCCAAAGTCCATTTCAGGTTGTCTATGGAATGCAACCGAGAGGAATTTTTGAGCTGAGGGATTCAGAACAGACTGCGACTAGGAGTGCTAGTGCAGAGGATTTCGCAGAAGCGATGAAGGAACTTCACAACCAGGTGAAGGAGCGATTGCAGAATTCAAGCCAGGAGTATAAGCGTAGAGAAGATCAGCGTAGAAGACAACTTTAGTTTGAGGTTGGTGATCTGGTTCTGGCACATTTGAGGAAAGAAAGGTTCCCTAGAGGAACATACAATAAGTTAGAGATGAAGAAAATCAGGCTATGTAGGGTCTCGAGGAAATTTGGGACGAATGCTTACGAGAAATTGAATTACCCGATGGGATCAGAATTTCTCCGATATTCAATATCTCGGATTTGTACCCATACAGAGCTGGAGAAGAAGAGACTGGAGATGAGTAGCCATTGATTCAGTGGTGAAAGAAGATGGCAGTTACAGAGAGGCCACAAATGGAGTACATACTGGACAAGAGAGTGAGCAAGAGGACCAGGCGAAAGAAGTACTTTGAGTATCTAGTCAAATGGAAGAACCATCCAGTTGAAGATGCCAGCTTGGAGACTGAAGTAGAGATACAAAAGCATGGACATACCATGCAGGAGCTCATGGATAGGAGGCCATGAAAGTTTTCAAGAGAGGGAGTATGATGCAGGAGCATCTCCCACGTCAAACGAGTCAGCGTTGAAGGCAAGAGACAACTGGACACATGGCAACACAAATTTTGAAAATCCCTTGGATTGATGCGCCATCTAAAAATGAAGTCATTTAAGAAGAGACGCACTTGTATAATGTAATCGGACCTTGAGCCTTTAGCTCTCGTCCTTAGTAGGTAGGAGGCATTTAATATAGTTAATGCAAGTAGATAGGATTTAATTCCAGATTAGACAGTTGTAGAGTACTAGAGGGAAATGAGATATAGAAACCCTCATTGTGCATTGTAACATGATGAAGAATTGGAGCATAGGAGCATACAGAGAGCTGTGTAAGAACATCCATGTATAGATATTTGAATTAATAGAAGAGTTTGATTCAAATTCATGGTTTTGTGTCTATTCTGTGTGTATTGATGCTGAATGATATGCTCATGAATGTTTTATTTCCTGTTATACATTTGCTTTATGTGATGTGTATATGATTTCATGGTTGAGTTGAAGTATGAAAGGGAAAGAGAATGAGTTTCAATTGTTTCTCTATCTGATCCAAGGTTCCTGCAAGGAGTGTATTCGAAGTGTCCGCAAGGAGTGCGCTGACAGAGGGTTCAGATAGGTAGCATTTGTTCTCATTCCTGCAGAAGTGCAGTTGGCACAGGAGCTATGCAAGGAGTGCATAGGCAAGGGAAAAGTCTCAGGGTTGCAACCTGAGTAAGGTGTGAGAGACTGATGTTGCGGGAGTGCGCAGAGTCGAAGGTTTTCAACACCTAGGAGTGTCTGAAGGTTGCCGCAAGGAGTCTTTTTCTAAGACTCTGAGTTGTAACAAATCTTAGGAAGGATAAGGCCTTTGAAATTTTTCAAGGACAGTGCATTGGAGTTGTGCCTTGAAAGTTGTAAGAAGCGTCATAAGTTCACGTCACAGGTGGATGAGTTCTGTGGAGAGGAACACTTAGTCATCTCGTTGATTTCATCAGGAGGAGCGGACGGTCGATATTCTCCGAGGAGGATTCGTGACATCCTATGAGTCGTAGTATATCATAGAGAAGCAAGTGAGTTACCGCAAATACCTCAGAAGATTAAAATCTCAGGAGAGGCAAAGCAGTTGATACGAGTCACAAGGACCGTCAGATCTACTCATGGAATTAGCATATTGGGGTTTTGTAGGGAGAAGCTTCGTAAATTTGCAACAGAAATCGTGAAATCGAGAAACACAATACCCCGACGACAAGGAAATAGTGTGGGGCCACAAGGGTCGGAGTGGAAGACAGGTGGCACAAGTTATCGGGGTTTCGCAACGAGAAGTGCTAAAATATATGCATTAGGATTCACGATCCCTTGAACTCCGAAATTTCGATGGAGTAAAGGCGTTGAAAAGTCAACTCATGCGTGCATCGGAGTTTTGGCGTATCGGGTATCGGGATTCAGAGAACCGAGTTGCTCGACATCGCGAATGCCAAATTCACGATAGGGAAAGTCCCGATAGAGGAAAGAGGAGGTCAAAATTGATTGGTCATCGGGTCTCGGGGATTCGACGGTCCAGCGCTCAACCTTTGACATCGCGAAGTCGCAAAGTCCAATCTTCCGAGTGCGAGAGGAAGATCCAGTGAAGGTTTACTATGGGTGCAGATTTCCCGATAGGGAAATAGAATATCCTTAGAGTTCTTCGGGCCGTGAAGGAAGAGAAGATCCTGTGTGCACATGGAACTTTCGACCTATGGGTTGTGAAGGGGCTATGTTGGCGTCAAGTATGATGCTAAGGTCTCTGCCATTGAAGAAACTATGGACTTGACCAAAATAAAAATGGATGAATTACATGGGTCTCTTATAGCATATGAAATGAGAACAGGTACAGAAAGTGACCAGCCAAACAATGAAGCATCCTTTAAAGAAACAAAGAAGTCAAAAGACAAGGCTAATGACCTTGATGAAGAAGTAGCAAATTTCATAAGAAGGTTCTAGAAGGGAAGTGGAAGATACAAAGGTAAGTCTCCTCTCAAATGCTTTAACTGTGGTAGAATAGGACATATTGTTGAAAACTGCTACTATAAAAAGAGAAGTCTCAAGAATAAAAAGATCTTCTCCTCCAAGGATGATGACATATCCTCAGATGAGAGTGATGAAGAAGATAATGATGGAGGAGAAGTCCTCTTCATAACCCAAGAAACCCTGTAACATCCCACTCTGGTGCACTGAGTGAGCTTATTCTTTAAGGACACTTGCTCGCAAGTGATATGGATTATTATGCTATTAAAAATTTTGATTTTGATTATGAGGCGTTATGGGTTGATGACATGTTGTTTTACTACATTGACATAGATAGGTGCTATTCACTCAGTTTACTGAGTGTGTAGGATTTTGGACCTCGAGGATACAAAGGCATCGATGGAACCCCTTGGACTCTGGATCAATTCAGGGAATGTACCATTGGGGTTTGATTGTTTTTACTATGATATTAGCGCATATGATTAGATGATATGATATGGATATGATCTGACATGATTTATTGATGATGCAGGCTAATGATAGCTTGCCTACCATAATCGCATGTGGAGTAAAGGAGTCATGCACAACTACTAGAGATGTTGAGGGAGAGGTGTGGACAACAACCCTTCCATAACCTACTAGCGCTCCCGCTGTGGCTCGAACTACAGGTTAACGTTTACCTAGTTCAAGAGGACTGACGATGCCATGAGGGTAGACTATGACAAGTGCTGCTACAAATCACTGTTGAAACCATTAGATCAGATAATATTCAACTACTACAAAACCAAGGTACAATTCTTACCATGCGATTGAATGTGCTGAAGTCGAGCATGGAAATAAATCGTTAGATTATTGGCCATTAATGTATGTCGTTAACCAACATGAAGAAACCCACCTTTGATGACAGTGAGCTCTAAAGTACCTTAGTGCATCTTGACAGGTACGAATGGATTTGTTGGAGTCGAGTCACATGCAAGATTTGTCAATCAAGAGGCATTGATGAATCCCCATGATTAACAACAATGAGATCAACCATTGATGTATGCAGATCCCAGGGCACTATGAAACTCTAACCTCAATCCCAGATGATGTGTTGGAGTCGATGGGATGAGATTTGTTAGAAGGAGGGCCTTAAAGAATCCCACATCATCCAACGTGAGCATAGACAAAATGATTTGAAGAACTGAAGATGAAATGTTTTCATTAGCAAGTGGTAAAGGAGATAAGAGACTTTATTCATGGGTTAGTAGTGATTGGAGTGGAAAGTATGGAAGTGATGAAATGGAGCAGAAGGTAATGGAATGAATGGAATGGTAGAGGGAAAGAAAAAAAAATGTATAGGCATATCACAGTGTTGGTGAATGAGCATGATGAGCATAATGTCTTCTTAGAAGGATTCTTGGCATGGTTAATGTAGCAATGAAACTTGATTTATGAAACATTGGTCTTTGTATGGTTTTCACATCAATCTCTCCATTTATTAAGTGCTCAATCCATTTGAAAATTTGAGAAAAAGTCTTCAAGAATCACTCATGCATATATTAACCTTCTTTGATTTTCCAAGGACCTGCAAAACATAAGCAATTACCTACAATAAAACATGAGATCATGGAGAAGAGAGGTGTACGGTCTCTCTTCATCTAAGAAATACGCAAAAAAAAACATGTAGTTACTTATAAAACAAATCCAAGGAAAATAAATGAAACAAAATTCATTGTATACATGTTCAGGAGTGTTGGCCAACATATACTACTCAACAATATTTCGATCATAACTTATTTGTTTCTCATCCGATTTGAGTGATTCCAAATCTAAATTGTTAGAAAAACAGGACTGCAAAGAAATAAAATAAAACAAATGCGGAAACAAAACACAGAAGACACACAATACAAGAGAGACACAGATTTACGTGGTTCACTCAGTGTGGGCTATGTCCACCAGAAAAATTTCTAGGTCCTTCCTTTATTATTATCCAGCAAATCAAGGGATACAACCTACAACAAAACCCATTGTAACTTCCTCTTCTTTCTCTCACAGTCTCCTCTCTCAAAATACAATATTCACCATCATGCATAGCCACAATACATTTCCCTTATAAAAGAGGGTTTCCTTCTAGGGAAAAAAACCCTAACATAATCTCTACCGTTAGATCTGCGACCTTATAATGAACCGTCCAACTTTACAATGAAAATACAATATACTTTTACAAGGCAATTTTTGCTTTGGGGGCTTCACCCCCGAACCCCCGCTGGGGGCCCGCTTGTCCCCAGACCCCCTAGCCAAGGGGATAGCCCCCCCTGACCCCGCAAAGGGGGTACCCCCCCTCCGCACTCCCCCGCGTGGAAGTGTGTACATACTTCTGGGCTATAAATACTTCATGGGGTATAAACACGGCTAAAACTAAAAGACAATTAAATCGGGAATATAATCAGGCTCCACAACCAACAATCTCCCACTTGGAGACTGATCTCAACAACTCCACCGCCACTGTATATGCTGGACTCTGAACCTCCTTGGACCTGGAAAATTTCTCATCTTCATCTTCATTCTTGAAGACAAACTAAAACTGAGCAGGAACTCAGTTTCTCCCTGGTTACTCCCTTTGTTAACATGTCTGCAGGATTTTGGCTAGTGTATATCTTTTCCAGCTTCAATTGTCCATCTTCCAAGGTGGATCGTATGAAGTGGTACCTCAACTGTATATGCTTAGTCTTCGAATGGAAGGCTGAGTTCTTTACAAGGTGACTGGCACTCTGATTGTCACAATACAACCTGTTGTTCTCCTTCTTCTTTCCCAATTCCTCCATAAACTTTTGTAACCAAATAATTTCTTTACTAGCCTCTGTAGCAGCAGCATACTCTGCCTCTGTTGTTGAAAGTGCAACAACCTTTTGCAGTTTCGAAATCCAACTTACTGTTGTTCCACCTATAGTAAAAACATACCCTGTGGTGCTCCTCCTGCTGTCTTT
>ML777335.1:1405456-1430440 GCA_009831015.1 Picea engelmannii | reverse complement strand
ATATGGAACATGTTTTACCTCTTTCAACAACCATTGGTTTCCATTTTGTTGCTTTATTTTTACCTTTCCCATTCCAACAATTTTGCATGGTTTATTATCACCCAAATGAACCTATCCAAAATCACCTTGAACATAATCTAGAGAATGTTTCCTATTGGGTGTGGCATGAAATGAAGCTCCTAAATCTACTACCCAAGACTCAAAAATATTATCTACAGAAAGAATTAAAGCATCTTGTAACACATCACCTATTACATTTGCTTTCTGATTTATCTCTTGTTGTCCATCTCTTTATTTCTTTGGAGCTCTACAGTCTTTCTTCAGATGTCCTTTCTTCCCACAATTCCAACACTCTATCTTTCCAAGTCTGGATTTGGATCTACCCTTCCTAGAATTTCCGCGGTTTCCTGAGCCCTTTCCTCTATCCTTTTGTCTTCCCCTGTTCTCCATGTTCAACGCATTTCCTGATGTCTCACCTATTCTTTTCCGTCACATTTCCTCACTAAGGATAACACCAACAACATCATCAAATTTTAAAGTATTTGAACTAGAGACAAAGTTACTTACAACCATGACCAATCCATTCCATCTTTCTGACAATGAGCACAAGATTAGAAGAGCCCTAACCTCATCATCAAAGTCCACTTTTACAGAACTTAGTTGATTAGTAACTGTATTCAATTCATTTAAATGATCTGCAATAGACCCACCTTCCGACATCTTCATATTAAATAATCTCCTCATTAGAAATACCTTATTCGATGCTGAGGGTTTTTCATACAATTTGGCCAACGTGTCCATCAAACCCTTCATTGTCTTTTATTTCAAGATATTGAAAGCCACCAATGCTGCCAGGCTCAGTCGTATCGTTCCTAGAGCCTTTCTATCAAGAATCTCCCATTCTTCGTCCTTCATGGCCACCGACTTCTTTGCTACTCCACTCAATGGTAGGAATAAATCCTTCTGATATAAACAGTCTTCCATATGCATCTTCCATAACTGGTAGTTTTGGCCATTAAATTTCTCGACCCTAAACTTTCCATCTTCCGACATTGTTCCCACTTGAACCAGGAACCCTCTTTTCCTGCGAGTTACCTTATGCTCTAATACCAGTTGTTAGAAAAACAGGACCGTAGAGCAATAAAATAAAACAAATGCAGAAACAAAACACAGATGACACACAATACAAGAGAGACACAGATTTACGTGGTTCATCCAGTGTGGGCTACATCCACTAGAGAAATTGCCAGGTCCTTCCTTTATTATTATCCAGCAAATGAAGGGATACAACCTACAGAAAATCCCACTGTAACTTCCTCTTCTTTCTCTCATAGTCTCCTCTCTCAGAATACAATATTCACTATCATGCATAGCTACAATACATTTCCCTCATAAAAGAGGGTTGCCTTCTAGGGAAAAAAACCCTAACATAATCTCTACCGTTAGATCTGCGACCTTATAATGAACGGTCCAGATTTACAATGAAATTACAATATACTTTTACAAGGCAAATTTTGCTTAGGGGGCTTCGCCCCCGAACCCCCATCAGGGGACGCTGCCCTTGAACCCCCACTGGGGTACCACTTTCCCCAAGACCCCCCAGCCAAGGGGATATCCCCGCCTGATCCCGCAGAGGGGGTTCCCCCCCTCTACACTCCCCCGCATGGAAGAGTGTACATACTTATGGGGTGTAAATACTTCATGGGGTATAAACACGGCTAAAAGTAAAAAACCTCTAAATCAGGAAGATAATCAGGCTCCACAAACAACACAAATAAAAGTACATTCATAGGTCTATTTCCATTAGAAACAGGTTTTGAAAATTCCATGTCATGATATGCCAAATATGATCAGTAACACCTTGCATGACAAGGTGTTTTTCAAATTTTGGGCTAGACCAATAGTCACGGTTTTAGGCATACCTTTTTCATTTGATGACAGATTGATGTGATTCCAATTGGATATGAAATTATATTCGTGTAGGTATCTCCAATAGAAACAGGTTTTAATGACAAGAGGAATTGATGAGTCAAATTTACCTATGAACATCTGGGAAGACAGATTTTTCAAAGTGCAGATTTCTGACAACCAGCCAGTGTTTTGGTCATAACTTCCTCATATGATATCAGAATTGAGTGATTCAAATTGCGTTGTAAACTAGACTCATAGGGGAATATATTAATTAAACAGGTTTTCAATATATATCCAATAAGGCATCCAAAAAGTGACTGTCTCAACTATGTTCCTAAGCTATCTGTTTGACATCTCGTTGGTATTTTGACCATAACGTTTTAGTTTGATGCCCAATATCAAAAATTTAAATTGGTTTGGAAACTATATTCAAAGGGATACTTGGGATATAAAAAAATTTCGAAAATAAATCCATTTGGTCTCCCAAAAACGAATTGTCCCAATTGTGTTTTAGTAAAAATTTCAAGCCAAAATGCCACAAAAATTCAATAAATGAAATATGGCTCCCCAAAAAGTGACCAGAATAGATGTGAATGTTTTGAATGATATAAATTTCAATAGAATACATTCCCATACCAAAAATTTCAAGAACTAAGTACGTAGATTGACTTACACAGCATGTTGCAGAAAATGCTAAAACTTAAAAAAATGATGATTTTTGAAATAAAGTCCTTGAGATCAAGTTACAAGCGATCAAATGATGATCTCTTGAACGTGTCTCATTTTTATTTCTAAACTAGGCTACTAATGCTTAGAACTAAACTAATCAATTCCATTAAGCATTTATTGAAAATTCATTCATTTCCCTACCCTACTTTACTTGAAAAATGAATTAACTCAAGTATAAGAATACTTCCAATGAAGCCACTTACGTAAAAAAGTCTCAAATATGCTCATACCCACAACTGAAAAATATAACTTTATGAATACCAAGATATGAAAGACCAACCTCCCTTGAAATGACAGTGTCAAGAATTGTTGAAGTATAACATGAAGCTGTGGATTGGTGACAGATTGAAACCAAGATTCAATATAGTCCTTGTTCCCTTGATTTCCTATAGATGTTACACCATGAATCTCTTTAGAAAACTGATATTCCTGAATGCAGAAGAGATTCATATCTAGTGACCATGATGTAGAAGATGCTTTAATTTTTGGTTCCAATGTCTGTTTTTCATTAGATTTGATGATCTTGTCGATTTGCTGATGATGATAAGAAAATTCATTTTCAATTCTTGGACTTACAACCTTCCCAGACCTCATATGGATTTGTTGCAATGGTGTAGGTGAGGCAGGATAAGTGGTAAATGTAGGAAAGTTGTGCAGGTCAATAATGTAAGTAGACTGCACTACTTTATTATGGTTAGGGTACGAGGTGGGTTGAACAAGAAGTTGTGTAGGGAATGGAGGAGCTTGATGAAAATTTAAGTATGGAAAGTATAACTGATTGGTTTGTGTGGATGACCTTAATGGGAAAATAAGGTGTTGTTGAAGAGCTTGTGTAAAGTATGGAGGATTGTTGTTCACCGCAACATGAGGGAAAGTCGTCATGGGATCATAATATGGGCCATGCCAACCTTGTGGAGAAGGTAGGTAGGACTGAGATTGGGGTTGCCACAGTTGCCATGGTGTACGAGTATTCAATGATTGCTTGTGAGAGTAAGGAAATGGAGGGATAGAGTTTTGAATCATACATGTAGGCCATGGTTGTTGTGGTGAAATTTCTACAACTCCTTGATCTCTTTGATATATTTCTTTTATATAGGGTAAGGAGGGGCAACGATCTATTGAATGAAATAAGTCACATATGCCACAAATTATGAGACTATCCAAAGGACAATCCATTGCAATATGTTTCTTCTAGAACCGGGGACAAACTGTTTCTTCAGGTTCCTCCCATTTCTTCTTATCCTTCAAAATATCCAATTGTGAATTTAATGACCTAATGATATCAACTTTAAAATTTTCAATTGAATTAATGATTTCAGCTCCTATAACTCTTGTTTTTGTAGCAGATTTAAAATATTGAGAAGAAGGCTCACTAGAATTCTTACCAATCTTGAAGTTCCCTCTTGAATACCTTCTACATAACTCACAAATATCATCATATGGTAACTGAAATACATCACCTGTTCCCATCAAATTTAAGATTTCTAAAGATTCATCATGGATTCCTTTGAGTAGGAGTATTTTCGAGGTCTCTTTTATTTGGATCTTTGAAGGTTGTATTGAAAGCGCTCCACATATTCCTCCAAACTCTCTTCTTCTCCTTTTTTAATTCCAAATATAACGTCATTGACCTTGCAATAATCTTGGTACCTTTTCAAGAATACATATTTCATGTCTTCCCAAGTTTGTATAGAATTACCACTCAGGCTCATGAACCATCAGAGGGATGTTCCTTTTAGAGTAAGGGGAAAAACATTCAAATTTTGATCATTAGTAAAAAAACCATAACCTATACAAAGTACCTCAAATTGAAATAATAATGCATCGGGGTCTTCATTTTCCAAACCATGAAAATTTGGTAGATCATATGGGGGTATGCTTTGCATTTGTACCACTCCTTCAGGATCTTTGATGGGGAATTCAAAGGTAACAACTTCTGTCTCCTTCTTACCTGTCATCTTTTTGTTGGATTCTTAATGTGCTATCTCATGGCAACTTCCTCAAATGTTCCTGTCAACTTGTGAGTAGGATGGGTGGTGCTTACATCAACACTAAGAGAAATCATAAGATTTAGGATCAAAAACTAAAAACTAAATTCAAAGAAAGAAACAATCAAGAAACCTACATACCTTGACTCTTCACCTCAGAGTCAAGAACATGCAACTAAAAAAACAATGTCAATTGGACTTGTGCACCCTTGATAACTTCCACGGCAATGGTGCCAAAATGTTGGGCTCTAAATATGTCCTAAAATCAACCTCTATGCATCAAGCAAAGGTAGGCATTGGCACAAGCATTTTACTTGTTTCCTACGTAGGTTCTTACCTTCCGTTTTCAATACCCAACCTCCAGAGATGCAACACCTATAAAGGAACAACAATCGTAAAGGGATCGACAACTATTCCTTTCAAATGAATAGAAACTACCCTCAAAGGAACAAAAGTCACGTAAAAGGAACGAAAATTGTTCCTTTCAAATGAACATCAACTACACTCAAAGGAACAATAGTCACGTGAAAGGAACAACAATTGTTCCTTTGAAATGAACAACAACTACACTCAAAGGAACAACAATTGTGCGAAAGGAACGACAGTTGTTCCTTTCAAATGAACAACAACTACACTCAAAGGAACAACATTCGCTACATTGGGATAAACTAATGTTGAATTAATTGCATTATAGTATTTTCCCAACTATTCAATTGTCAGCCCGAGGAAGTCTTTTATTTCAAAGCTACTGTGCACAATATATGCAAGCAACAAATTCCAACTAACACTATTATCTATTTAATAAAATAAAACACATAACTTAAAATCAATCAAATCCTCTCTTTCTTGAAAATACACTCAGCTGAAATAAAACCACTAGCACACTCTTACATAAATTAAAGGATTATTAACAAAATAAAGTAACAACAACATGAATTGAATCTTACTGTAAGAGCAATCTAATCAACAACACACAAATCTAAGAAGTGATCAACTAATCATAAACCAAGATAAATTAAGACAATGAAAAGAAAAATATAAGTAAATGAATAAGAGAAACACATACCAGATTGAGGGGGCCCTGCCTCACCTAGCATGTGTGGCCAAAAGACTTACAAGATCAAGAGAAAGTTTCACATAATTGCAGATCCATCAACTCCTTTGTATTATTGAAGAAAACTCAGAAATTACATAAGTTCATCTCTTTCTTACAAATAAATTATATATAATTTCATGAGTTCCTCTCTCCTGATTGAAAAAGCCTTATTTATACAAATCAAATCCCCAAATCCTTAGGTTGCTCAAACAAATTGCTAAGTTTAGAGAATCGCCCGCAACTGTAAATCTGGAAAATACCCTTTTAAAGAACCAACGATTGCTCTCAAAATGTAGCTCCAATTGGAAAATGGCGCAAATAGAACTCAATTGGGCCCATGCGAAACAAAACCCATGTCTCAGATTTTCAAGATTCATTCTCATTTGCTCACAATATTCCACAGAAATTCATCTCTCCTTATCTGCCACGTTTTTCACTGAAAATGGTTAACCACGAGTTGGAACTCACATATGTCATTTGGAGGTTGGAACCTTGACAGCTACAACTATTGATACATAAAATCACTCGTCAAACCATCATAAGAAAAATCATGCATAATAGTCTTTAATTCATTAAAAATGAAAGAAGAATAATCATTATTAACCACTAAAGCATAACAAGAATAATATGTCATTTTATGAGCAGTTGAAGCAAATGTATGGCAAATGGAATGATAAATAAACGATAATAGGACAGAGAAGGGATGTAATGGATGTCTATAAATGATGAAAATATGGACAAATATGTGACCCAACATCTGCTCCACACTGAAAATGTTGCATGTCCTCATGCAACTCAATACATTGCATTAACTAAGATGTTAAGGACTCATTTAAATGTTGTTGACACAATGGATTTTCATGCAAAGCACAACTCAGATGAAGAAGGTATTTTGACAGTTGTATATGTCACAATTTAATGCACATTCTTGCCAAAAATCATAACAATCCAATACACAAATCCCAAGATATCCTCTTGTTGAAACTCCTTGTAATTGAAACTCTCCTGAAACAGTTATGACAACACATTTTTTTCAAAGTACAAAGTGAATTTTGTATGCATTTTAATCCAATGCTTCATCATACCAAAAATCTTGCCAACCCATTTCGTCATTTGGAAGATATGCCCAAATCAATTTCTGCACTTTTTTGTAGAAAAATAACATGTATGAGAAAAATAAATATGAATGGAAAATGAGAGAACAAACCATCATGCATAGTAACCATCTCACACTGATTGTATAGCATGTCCTCATGCTGCATTATGAAATCAAACTTAAACACAATCTCAAAAGAGATCCTCTATAGAAAACTAATGCATAAGAAGACAATCATCTATGAGTACCCCTTGCTTATGTATACAATACAATCACCATCAAATTCCCTCAATAAGTTTTGTTTGTACTTTACGGCAACATTTTTAATGGGAAAACAATCTGCAAAAATTGAATCTGGTCATGAGCTTGCTGCAAAATTCTTAGTATATGATATCTTTTACTGCTAGTTGTAAATACCTTATCAATGCTTGAATACCAATCCTCCAATCTCGGAAATCCATCAAATGTTATCTCAGAATGTGATTAAGCTGGCCATGTCATGAGTTTACCATCAAATTATTAACCATATGTATTTGACCATCCACATACCATATGATATACCCTCCAATAATCTTATTTCACTTATGGGGATTGCAACCCTGTAATCATGGGATTCTAGATCTCAAAACAACTTGCTTTGTTTGTAGGTTACCTCACAGGTTTTCATTATTGATAACAAGACTTCTTTTCCATGAAAATTTATAACATTAAGATTGTAAGGACCAAATACTTTACCATAATTATGAAGTGCCCAAATTTTTTGAATCAATACATGCATCAGTGTATCATGAACCAAGAAAATGAACCACATACCTCTGTATTTCTACCCATGTGTTTAAAAGAATATGGCTTCTACAATAGTTTATTTTACTGTAGGTTCTTGTGGACAGTCAACTTCTTTCTTCAAATAGATTCTTGGGCATGCATAGTAGTTGGTCCATTCTTCATGTAATGAAGATAAATCATAAAACAAATGTAGCCAACCATTGACAAAATCTGGAAATTCCAATAAGTTTTTCGAACACCCAAGAAAATTTGCTACCACAAGTACCAATGGTGACCCAATTTTCTGCCATAGATTTCATGCTAGACTGTATTAGCATGCCAAAATCTGAGTACACAATGGAGATCTGAATTTTCCTTGGATATACCTTCACTTTCTAAGATTTCAACAATAAAATTATGATGTTGAGAATAGATGGTCGAATATGAAAGCATGGGCGGAAATTAATGATTGTTGTTGCATGCCAAAGATAATGACTCAAAGTGATTTTTTATTTTTTTGTATGGTAGCATAGGCTTCTTCTTTTGGTTGCAATAACTATAGGAAAGGTGCCTCTAAAACAATCCACTACGAAAATTCCTTTTTAAATTTTGGGTGGAGACATTGTTTCAATTGCCTTTTAATAACTACTTCCTTCCACTAGCATTTTTGTAGACAACTACACATCTGTTTTCTTAATGGCAACAGAGGCTTCCAAAAAATCATCATACTGCCAACCAAGAGAACCATTATCATGCTCCCATGGTAAATCTTATGAGCACATAACCCTCTTTTAAACAATGATGTATATCGGTAAGAGAGAAAAACAAACACACTGTTCATATGGGAGGGCTAGGCATTAATGAAAGGGTTAGCATTGTAATCATTATTGGGACATCCATTAACTTCATAGCCTCTCAAATTTGTATAACATGTATGACTCAAATCCATATAACACACATGTTGTATCCTTTCATGAATCCATAACAACAACTTTTTGAAGATGTGCAATATGTAGGAGAACCATGAGTCAAAAGGCTGGAAAAGATAATTGGAAACCCATGAGATGAACGAATACATCATGGAAATGAACCAAAGAAACCATACCTTTAACTTTTAGCATGCTTGTATGAAAATGGACATCATGATCTTCTTCCTTTCTCTATTCTAGTTCTTATGTGGCAGCAACAAATCAATTGCTCATGCTTGGATGTTAGGAGATGTAGGGAAGGACTTGACTTGGGTGTTGGGAGTGCATGAGGTGAAGGTTGATATGGTAATGGATGGATAAGAGAGGTAATTCATGAGTTATGATATGAAAATGGAGAATAGAAATACTTAGTGGTTCTTCATGACATTTTCCTAAATCTTTAATAAATAAAAAACTCATGCTATTTTACCTCAAGTTTTACCTCCATGAAAGATTTGATTGGCATGGATGGACTGATGTCTGCTGAAGATGATGTAAGACAAACTGATGCCGAGACAGATGCATATGAGAGATGAAATAGAATGAGGTTGAATCTGATTTGAAATGATGTTGTGATGGCTACATGTAAGACTACTATTGCTGAAACAAATGATGATGAAGAATTCTGCTACAAAAGCATCAATCTCCTTCTCTTATTCTGAAAATCAAATGCTTAAAATTAAATGGAAAGGGACTGTAGAACTACTGAAACAAATGATGCTGCAAATCACTGTTGAAACCATTAGATCACATAATCTTCAAGCTACAAAACCGAGCTACAATTCTTACCATGTGAATGAATGTGCTGATGTCAAGCATGGAAATAAATCGTTGGATTATCTGCCATTAATGTATGTCATTAACCAACCTGAAGAAAGTCAGCTTTGATGACAGTGATCTCTAGAGTACCTTAGTGCATATTGACAGGTACGAATGGATTTGTTGGAGTCGAGTCACCTGCAAGATTTGTCAATCAAGAGGCATTGATGAATCCCCGTGATTAACAACAATGAGATCTACCATTGATGTATGCAGATCCCAGGGCACTATGAAACTCTAACCTCAATCTCATATGATGTGTTGGATTCGATGGGATGAGATTTGTTAGAAGGAGGGCCTTAAGGAATCTCACATCATCCAATGAGAGCATAGAAAAAACGATTTGAAGAACCGAAGATGAAATATTTTCATTAGTAAGTGGTAAGGGAGATAAGTGACTTTATTCATGGGTTAGCAGTGATTGGAATGGAAGCTATGGAAGTGGTCAAATGGAGCAGAAGGTAATGGAATGTATGGAATGGTAGAGGGAAAGAAGAAAAAAAATATGTATAGGCATATCATAGTGTTGGTGAATGCGCATGATGAGCATAATGTCTTCTTAGAAGGATTCTTGGCATAGTTAAGGTAGAAATGAAACTTAACTTTTGAAACATTGGTATTTGTATGGTTTTCATATCAATCTCTCCATTTATTAAGTGCTCAATCCATTTGAAAATTTGAGAAAAAGTCTTCAAGAATCACTCATGCATGTATTAACCTTCTTTGATTTTCCAAGGACCTGCAAAACATAAGCACTTACCTGCAATAAAACATGAGATCATGGAGAAGAGAGGTGTACGGTCTCTCTTCATCCAAGACATACCAAAAAAAGAACATGTAGTTACTTATAAAACAAATCCAAATAAAATAAATGAAACAAAATTCATTTTATACCTGTTCAGCAGTGTTGGTCAACATATACTACTCAACAATATTTCGATCATAATTTATTTTTTTCTCATCCAATTTGAGTGATTCCAAATCCAAATAAAAGTACATGCAGGGGTATATTTCCATTCGAAATATGTTTTGAAAATTTCATGTGATGATATGCCAAATATGCTCAGTAACACCCTGCATGACAAGGTGTTTTTCGAATTTCGGGCTAGACCAATAGTCACGGTTTTAGGCATACATTTTTTTTTTGATGACAGATTGATGTGATTCCAATTGGATATGAAATTAAATTCATGTAGGTATCTCCAATAGAAACAGTTTTTAATGACAAGAGGAATTGATGAGTCAAAAACAATGAACATCTAGGAAGACAGATTTTTCAAAGTGCATATTTATGACAAGCAACCAGTGTTTTGGTCATAACTTCCTCATATGATATCGAAATTGAGTGATTAAAATTGTTTTGTAAACTAGACTCATAGGGGAATATACCAATGAAATAGGTTTTCAATATCTATCCAATAAGGCATCCAAAAAGTGACTGTCCCAACTATGTTCCTAAGTTGTCTGCTTGACATCCCGTTGGTATTTTGACCATAAATTTTTAGTTTGATGCCCAGTATAAAAAATTCAAATTGGTTTAGAAAATACATTCAAAGGGATACTTGGGATGTAAACAGGTTTTGAAAATAAATCCATTTGGTGTCCCAAAAACAAATTGTCCCAACTGTATTTTAGTAAAAAGTTCAAGCCAAAATGACACAAAAATCCAATAAATGAAATATGGCTCACCAAAAAGTGACTGGAATAGATGTGAATGTTTTTAATGATACAAATTTCAATAGAATACATGCCCATGCCAAAAAATTCAAGCACTGAGTACCTAGATTGACTTACACAACGTGATGCAACAAATGCTAAAACTTAAAAAAATTATGATTTTTGAAATAAAGTCCATGAGATCAAGGCTACAACCGATCGAATGATGATCTCTTGAAGGTGTCTCATTTTTATTTCTAAACTAGTCTACTAATGCTTAGAACTGAACTAATCAATTCCATTAAGCATTTATTGAAAATTCATTCATTACCCTACCCTACTTTACTTGAAAAATGAATTAACTCAAGTATAAGAATACTTCCAATGAAGCCAGTTATGTAACAAAGTTTCAAATATGCTCATACCCACAACTGAAACATATAACTTTATGAATACCAAGATATGAAAGACCAACTTCCCTTGAAATGATAATGTCAAGAATTGTTGAAGTATAACATGAAGTTGCGGATTGGTGACAGATTGAAACCAACATTCAATATAGTCCTTGTTCCCTTGATTTCCTATAGATGTTACACCATGAATCTCTTTAGAAAACTGATATTCCTGAATGCAAAAGAGATTCATATAAAGTGACCATGATGTAGAAGATGCTTTACTTTTCGGTTCCAATGTCTATTTTTCATTAGATTTTCTGATCTTGTCGGTTTTCTAATGATGATAAGAAACTTCATTTTCAATTCTTGGACTTACAACCTACCCAGACATCATATGGATTTGTTGCAATGGTGTAGGTAAGGCAGGAAAAGTGGTAAATGTAGGAAAGTTGTGGAGATCAAAACTGTAAGTATACTGGACTACTTTATTATGGTTAGGGTGCGAGGTGGGTTGAACATGAATTTCTGTAGGGCATGGATGAGCTTGATGAAAAGTTAAGCATGGAAAGTATAATTGATTGGTTTGTGTGGATGACCTTAATGGGAAAATAGGATGTTGTTGAAGAGCTTGCGGAAAGTATGGAGGATTGGTGTTTACCACAACATGAGGGAAAGTAGTCATGGGATCATAAGATGGGCCATGCCAACCTTGTGGACAAGGTAGGTAGGACTGAGATTGGGGTTGCCACAGTTGCCATGGTGTATGAGTATTCAAGGATTGCTTGTGAGAGTAAGGAAATGGAGGGATAGAGTTTTGAATCATACATGTAGGCCATGGTTGTTGTGGTGAAATTGCTACAACTCCTCGATCTCTTTGATATATTTCTTTTATCTTGGGTAAGGAGGGGCAATGGTCTGCTGAATGACTCAAGTCACATATGTCACAAATTATGAGACTATCCAAAGGAAAATCCATTGCAAGATATTTCTTTTGGCACCGAGGACAAACTGTTTCTTCAGGTTCCTACCATTTCTTCTTATCCTTCAAAATATCCAATTGTGAATTTAATGAGCTTTAAGGATATCAACTTTAAAATTTTCAATTGAATTAATGATTTCAGCTCCTATAACTCTTATTTTTGCAGTATATTTAAAATATTGAGAAGAAGGCTCACTAGAATTCTTACCAATCTTGAAGTTCCCTCTTGAATACCTTCTACATAACTCACAAATATCATCATATGGTAACTGAAATACATCACCTGTTCCCATCAAATTTAAGATTTCTAAAGATTCATCATGGATTCCTTTGAGTAGGAGTATTTTCAAGGTCTCTTTTCGTTTGGATCTTTGAAGGTTGTATTGAAAGAGCTCCACATATTCCTCCAAACTCTCTTCTTCTCCTTGTTTCATTCCAAATATATCGTCATTGACCCTGCAACAATGTTGGTACCTTTGCAAGAATACATATTTCATGTCTTCCCAATTTTGTATAGAATTAGCAACAAGGATCATGAACCATCGGAGGGATGTTCCTTTTAGAGTAAGGGGAAAAACATTCAACTTTTGATCATTAGTAAAATAACGATAACCTCTACAAAGTACTTCAAATTGAAATAAGAATGTGTCAGGGTCTTCATTTTCCAAACCATGAAAATTTGGTAGATAGGATGGGGGTATGCTTTTCATTTGTACCACTCCTTCAGGATCTCTGATGGGGAATTCAAAGGTAACAACTTCTATCTCCTTCTTACCTATCATCTTTTTGTTGGATTCTTCATGTGCTATCTCAAGGCTCCTTCTTCAAATGTTCCTGTCAACTTGTGAGTAGGATGGGTGGTGCTTACATCACCACCAAGAGAAATGATAATATTTAGGATCAAAAACCAAAAAGTAAATGCAAATAAAGAAACAATTAAGAAACCTACATACCTTGACCCTTCACCTCGGAGTCAAGAACATGCAACTAAAAAAACAATGTCAATTGGACTCTTGCGCCCTTGATAACTTCCCCAGAAACTACACCAAAATGTTGGGCTCTAAATATGTCCTAAAATCAACCTCTATGCATCAGCCAAAGGTAGGCGCACAAGAATTTTACTTGTTGCCTACGTAGGTTCTTACCTTTCATTTTCAATACCCAACCTCCAGAGATGAAACACCTATAAAGGAACAACAATCGTAAAGGGAACGATGGTTGTTCCTTTCAAATGAATAGAAACTACCCTCAAAGGAACATCAGTCACTTAAAAGGAATGGCAAATATTCCTTTCAAAGGAACAACAGTCGCATGAAAGGAACAACAATTGTTCCTTTCAAATGAACAACAACTACACTCAAAGGAACAACAGTCGCACGAAAGGAACGCCAATTGTTCCTTTCAAATGAATGGAAACTACACTCAAAGGAACAACATTCGCTACATTGGGATAAACTAATGTTGAATTAATTGCATTATAGTATTTGCCCAACTATTCAATTGTCAACCTGAGGAAGTCTTTTATTTCAAAGTTATCGTGCACAATATATGCAAGCAACAAATTCCAACTAACACTATTATCTATTTAATAAAATAAAACACGACTTAAAATCAATCAAATCCGCTCTTGCTTGAAAATACACTCAGCTGAAATAAAACCACTACCACACTCTTACATAAATTAAAGGATTATTAACAAAATAAAGTAACATCAAGATGAATTGAATGTTACTGTAAGAGCAATCTAATAAACACACACAACTCTAAGCAGTGATCAACTAATCATAAACCAAGATAAATTAAGACAATGAAAAGAAAAATACAAGTAAATGAATAAGACCAACACATACCATAATGAGGGGGCCCAACCTCACCTAGAATCCATGGCCAAAAGACTTACAAGATCAAGAGAAAGTTGCACATAATTGCAGATGCATCAGCTCCTTTGTATTATTGAAGAAAACTCAGAAATTACATAAGTTCAACTCTTTCTTACAAATAAATTCTATATAATTTCATGAGTGCCTCTCTCCTTATTGAAGAGGTATTATTTATACAAATCAAATCCCCAAATCCCTGGGTTTCTCAAACAAATTTCCAAGTTTAGAGAACCGATCGCAACTGTAAATCAGGAAAATACCCTTTGAAAGAACCAACGATTTCTCTCAAACCGTAGTTTCAATTGGAAAATGACCCATGTTGAACTCAATTGGGCCCATTCTGAGGAAAACCCATGTCTGGGATTTTTGAGATACATCCTCATCTGCTCAAAATATTCCACGTAAATTCATCTCTCCTTATCTACCACGTTTTTCACTTAAAATAGTTAACCACGAAATGGAACTCACATGTGTCATTTGGAGGTTGGAACCTTGACTACTGCAACTATTGATACATAAAATCACTCATCAAACTATCATCAGAAAAATCATGCATAACAATCTTTAATTCATTACAAATGAAGGAAGAATAATCATTATTAACCACTAAAGCATAACATGAATAATATGTCATCTTATGAGAAGTTGTAGCAAATGTATGGAAAATGGAATGATAAATGAATGAGAATAGTATGGAGAAGGGATGGAATGGATGTCTATAGATGATGAAAATATGGACAAATATGTGACCCAACATTTGCCCCACAGTGAAAATGTTGCATGTCCTCATACACCTCAATACATTACATTAACCAAGCTATTAAGGACTCATTTGAATGTTGTTGACACAATCGATTTTCAAGCAAATCACAATTCAAATGAAGAAGGTATTTTTATATTTTTATATGTTACAATTTAATGCACATTCTTGCCAAAAAATCATAACAATCCAATACACAAACCCCAAGATATCCTCTTGTTGAAACTCCTTGTAATTGAAGCTCTCCTGAAACAGTTCTGACAACACCACATTTTTTTCAAAGTAAAAAGTGAATTTTGTATGCATATTAATCCCATCCTTCATCATACCAAAAATCATGACAACCCATTTCGTCATTTGGAAGATATGCCCAAATCAAGTTTTGCACTTTTTTGTAGAAAAATAACATGTATGAGAAAAATAAATATGAATGGAAAATGAGAGAACAAACCATCATGCATAGTAACCACCCCACACTGATTGTATAACAGTTCCTCATGTTGCATTATGAAATCAAACTTAAACAAAATCTCAAAAGAGATCCTCTGCAGAAAACCAATGCATAAGAAGACAATAATCTTTGAGTACCCCTTGCTTATGTATACAACACAATCACCATCAAATTCCCTCAATAATTTTTGTTTGTACTTTAAGGCAACATTTTTAATGGGAAAACAATCTGCAAACCTTGAATCTGGTCATGAGCTTGCTGCAAAATGATTAGTAGAGGATATCTTTTACTGTTGGTTGTAAATACCTTATCAATGCTTGAATACCAATCCTCCAATCTTGGAAATCCATCAAATGTTATCTCAGAATGTGATTGAGCTGGCCATGTCATGAGTTTGCCATCAAATGCTTAACCATATGTATTTGAAAATCCACATACCATATGATATACCCTCCAATAATCTTATTTCACTTATGGGGATTGCAACCCTATAATCATGGGATTCTAGATCTCAAAACAACTTTCTTTCTTTGTAGGTTACCTCACAGGTTTTTATTATTGATAACAAGACTTCTTTTCCATGAAAATTTATAACATTAAGATTGTAAGGACCAAATATTTTACCATCATTATGAAGTGCCCAAAATTTTTGAATCAATACATGCATCAGTGTATCATGAACCAAGAAAATGAACCACATACCTCTGTATTTCTACCCATGTGTTTAAAAGAAGATGGATTCTACAATAGTTTATTTTACTGTAGGTTCTTGTGGACAATCAGCGTCCTTCTTCAAATCGATTCTTGGGCATGCATAGTAGCTGGTCCATTCTTCATGTAATGAAGATAAATCATAAAACAAATGTAGCCAACCATTGACAAAATCTGGAAATTCCAATAAGTTTTCCCAACACCCAGGTAAATTTGTTTCCACATGTACCAATGGTGACCCAATTTTCTGCCATAGATTTCATGCTAGACTGTATTAGCATGCCAAAATCTGAGTACACAATGGAGATCTGAATTTGCCTTGGATATACCTTCACTTTCTAAGATTTCAACAATAAAATTATGATGTTGAGAATAGATGGTTGAATATGAAACCATGGGTGGAAACTAATGATTGTTGTTGCATGCCAAAGATAATGACTCAAAGTGATTTTTTATTTTTTGTATGGTAGCATAGGATTCTTCTTTTGCTTGCAATAACTATGGGAAAGGTGCCTCTAAAACAAGCCACTACATAAATTCCTTTTCAAATTTTGGGTGGAGACATTGTTTCAATTGCCTTTTAATAACTACTTCCTTCCATTAGCATTTTTGTAGACAAATACACATATGTTTTCATAATGGAAACAGAGGCTGACACAAAATCATCATACTACCACCCAAGAGAACCATTATCATGCTCCCATGGTAAATCTTATGAGAACATAACTCTATTTTAAACAACGATGTATATCTGCAAACGAGAAAAACAAACACAATGTTCATATGGGAGGGCTAGGCATTAATGAAAGGGTTAACATTGTAATCATTCTTGGGACATCCATTAACTTCGTAGCTTATCAAATCCATATAACATGTATGACTCAAATCCATATAACACATATGTTGTATCCTTTCATGAATCCATAACAACAACTTTTTGAAGATATGCAATATGTAGGAGAACCATGAGTCAAAAGGATGGAAAAGATAATTAGAAACCCATGAGATGAATGAAGACATCATGGAAATGAACCAAAGAAACCATACCTATGACTTTTATCATGATTGTATGAAAATGGACATCATGATCTTCTTCCTCTCTCTATTCTGGTTCTTATGTGGCAACAACAAATCAATTGCTCATGCTTGGATGTTAGGAGATGTAGGGAAGGACTTGACTTGGGTGTTGGGAGTGCATGAGGTGAAGGTTGATATGGTAATGGATGGATAAGAGAGGTAATAGATGAGTTATGATATGAAAATGGAGAATATAAATACTTAGTGGTTCTTCATGACATTTTCCTAAATCTTTAATAAATCAAAAACTCATGCTATTTTACCTCAATTTTTACCTCCATGAAAGATTTGATTGGCATGGATGGATTGATGTCTATTGAAGTTGATGTAAGAAAAACTGATGCCGAGACAGATGTATATGAGCGCTGAAATATAATGAGGTTGAATCTGATTTGAAATGATGCTGCGATGGCTGCATGTAAGACTACTATTGTTGAAACAAATGATGATGAAGAATTCTGCTACAAAAGAAGAAATCTCCTTCTCTTATTCTGAAAATCAAATGATTAAAATCAAATGAAAAGGGACTACATAACTACTGAAACAAATGATGCTGCAAATCACTGTTGAAACCATTAGATCACATAATCTTCAACTGCTACAAAACCGAGGTACAATTCTTACCATGCGAATGAATGTGCTGAAGTCGAGCATGGAAATAAATCGTTGGATTACCGACCATTAATGTATGTCATTAACCAACGTTAAGAAAGTCACCTTTGATGACAGTGAGCTCTAAAGTACCTTAGTGCATCTTTATAGGTACGAATGGATTTATTGGAGTTGAGTCACCTGCAAGATTTGTCAATCAAGAGGCATTGATGAATCCCCATGATTAACAACAATGAGATCTACCATTGATATATGCAGATCCTAGGGCACTATGAAACTCTAACCTCAATCCCAGTTGATGTGTTGGATTCGATGGGATGAGATTTGTTAGAAGGAGGGCCTTAAGGAATCTCACATCATCCAACGCGAGCATAGACAAAATGATTTGAAGAACTGAAGATGAAAGATTTTCATTAACAAGTGGTAAGGGAGATAAGTGACTTTATTCATGGGTTAGCAGTGATTGCAGTGGAAAGTATGAAAGTGATGAAATATAGTAGAAGGTAATGGAATGGATGGAATGGTAGAGGGAAAAAAAATAAAAATGTATAGGCATATCACGGTGTTGGTGAATGAGCATGATGATCATAATGTCTTCTTAGAAGGATTCTTGGCATGGTTAATGTAGCAATGAAACTTGACTTCTAAAACATTGGTCTTTGTATGGTTTTCACATCAATCTCTCCATATATTAAGTGCTCAATCCATTTGAAAATTTGAGAAAAAGTCTTCAAAAATCATGCATGCATGTATTAACCTTCTTCAATTTTCCAAGGACCTCCAAAACATAAGAACTTACCTGCAATAAAACATGAGATCATGGAGAAGAGAGGTGTACGGTCTCTCTTTATCCAAGACATATGCAAAAAAAAAATGTAGTTACTTATAAAACAAATCCAAAGAAAATAAATGAAACAAAATTCATTTTATACTTGTTCAGGAGTGTTGGCCAACATATACTACTCAACAATATTTTGATCATAACTTATTTGTTTCTCATCCGGCTTGAGTGATTTCAAATCCAAATAAAAGTACATTCAGAGGTATATTTCCATTAGAAACAGGTTTTGAAAATTCCAGGTTATGATATGCCAAATATGCTCAGTAACACCCTACATGACAAAGTGTTTTTGAAATTTCGGGCTAGACCAATAGTCACGGTTTTAGGCATACCTTTTTTCATTTGATGATGGATTGATGTGATTCCAATTGGATATGAAATTATATTCATGTAGGTATCTCCAATAGAAACAGGTTTTAATGAAAAGAGGAATTGATGAGTCAAATTTACCAATGAACACCTGGGAAGACAGATTTTTCAAAGTGCATATTTATGACAAGCAACCAGTGTTTTGGTCATAACTTCCTCATATGATATCGGAATTAAGTGATTCAAATTGCGTTGTAAAATAGACTCATAGGGGAATATACCAATGAAATAGGTTTTCAATATCTATCAAATAAGGAATCAAAAAAGTGACTATCCCAACTATGTTCCTAAGCTGTCTGCTTGACATCCTGTTGGTATTTTGACCATAACTTTTTAGTTTGATGCCCAATATAAAAAATTCAAATTGTTTTGTAAAATAGATTCAAAGGGATACTTGGGATGGGGGTATTCTTTTCATTTGTACCACTCCTTTAGGATGTCTGATGGGGAATTCAAAGGTAACAACTTCTGTCTCCTTCTTACCTGCCATCTTTTTGTTCGATTCTTCATGTGGTATCTCAAGGATCCTTCTTCAAATGTTCCTGTCAACTTGTGAGTAGGATGGGTGGTTCTTACATCACCACTAATAGATATGATAAGATTCAGGAACAAAAACTAAAAACTAAATGCAAAGAAAGAAACAATCAAGAAACCTACAAACCTTGACCCTTCACCTTGGAGTCAAGAGCATGAAACTAAAAAAACAATGTAAATTGGATTTGTGCGCCCTTGATAACTTCCTCGGCAATGGCGCCAAAATGTTGGGCTCTAAATATGTCCTAAAATCAACCTCTATGCATCAGCCAAAGGTAGGCACGACAAAAGCATTTTACTTGTTGCCTATGTAGGTTCTTACCTTCCGTTTTCAATACCCAACCTTCAGAGACACAAAACCTATAAAGGAGAAACAATCATAAAGGGAACGACAGTTGTTCCTTTCAAATGAATAGAAACTACCCTCAAAGGAACAACAGTCACGTGAAAGAAACGACCTATGTTAATTTCAAATGAACATCAACTACACTCAAAGGAACAACAGTCGCGCAAAAGGAACAACGGTTGTTCTTTTTAAATGAACAACAACTACACTCAAAGGAACAACAGTCACGCGAAAGGAACGACAATTGTTCCTTTCAAATGAAAAAAAACTACACTCAAAGGAACAACATTCACTACATTGGGCTAAACTAATGTTGAATTAATTGCATTGGAGTATTTTTCCAACTATTCAATTTTCAACTCGAGGAAGTCTTTTATTTCAAAGTTACCATGCACAATATATGCAAGCAGCAAATTCCAACTAACACTATTATCTAATTAATAAAATAAAACACATAACTTAAAATCAATCAAATCCACTCTTGCTTCAAAATACACTCAGCTGAAATAAAACCACTACCACACTCTTACATAAATTAAAGGATTATTAAGAAAAAAAAGTAACAACAACATGAATTGAATCTTACTATAAGAGCAATCTAATAAACAACACACAACTGTAAGCAGTGATCAACTAATCATAAACCAATATAAATTAAGACAATGAAAAGAAAAATACAAGTAAATGAATAAGACCAACACATACCAGATTGAGGGGGCCCTGCCTCACCTAGCATGCATGGCCAAAAGACTTACAAGATCAAGAGAAAGTTGCACATAATTGCAGATCCATCGACTCCTTTGTATTATTGAAGAAAACTCATAAATTACATAAGTTCAGATCTTTCTTACAAATAAATTCTATATAATTTCATGAGTGCCTCTCTCCTGATTGAAGAGGTCTTATTTATACAAATCAAATCTCCAAATCACTGGGTTGCTCAAACAAATTGCTAAGTTTAGAGAACTAGTCGCAATTGTAAATCTGGAAAATACCCTTTTAAAGAACCAACGATTTCTCTCAAACCGTAGCTCCAATTGGCAAATGACCAACGTTAAACTCAATTAGGTCCATTGTGAACAAAACCCATTTCTCGGATTGTCGAGATTCATCCTCATCGGCTCATAATATTCCACGCAAATTTGTCTCTTCTTATCTTCCACATTTTTCACTGAAAATGGTTAACAACGAGTTGGAACTCACATGTGTCATTTGGAGGTTGGAACCTTGATTGCTGAAACTATTGATACATAAAATCGCTTGTCAAACCATCATCAGAAAAATCATGTATAATAGTCTTTAATTCATTAAAAATGAAGGAAGAATAATAATTATTAACCACTAAAGCATAATAGGAATAATATGTCCTTTTATGAGCAGTTGTAGCAAATGTATGGCAAGTGGAATGATAAATGAACGATAATGGGATGGAGAAGGGATGGAATGGATGTCTATAGATGATGAAAATATGGACAAATATGTGACCCAACAACGCGCAATAAGGTTGGGGCCTTATTCCTTAGAGGCCCTTAGTTTCCCACAAGTTCACCTGGCAGAGTATTGACTCCAAGGGTTTTAGATGTCTACCAACTCAGTCAAGAGGCGAGTGGAACCCTTGGAGCACGCAGTGCATCATGAAGAGCACGTTGCACAAGGGAAACATATTAGGGCGAGTGGCACCCTTGGAGCACCTAGTGCATCCTGAAGGGCATGTCGCGTTGTTTTGATAAATGAATGAACCTAGTCGACCTTAGGATGAACACTGTGATAAGAATTTAAAAAAAAAAAAAACTTTTTCGCTAATAAAATGTCCCCCATCACAAAAATTTAAGGTTTAACTCTAGACTATCCTAGTGGTAAAATTTAATCTATCTAATAATAATAATAATAATAATAACAACAACATAAATAATAATTATGACCTTTGTTATATCTTGGAACACAAAGGGAATAAGACATTAATTGTTTCATAAAAAAAATATGTTGGATTAAAATTTAAAAAGGGAATTAATCGTTTTATTATTATATGATAATTTAAAATATATTAATTTAATGAGAAAAGGGAAAAAGGGGGTTAATTTCCACACCTGCCTTCTTGAGTTCTAACAAAAAGGGGAAAGAGGGAAAAATCTAAAAATTTAGGAAACTAGGAAAAGAGGTAAACATAAAAAGGGAAAAAGGGGAACATAAGGGAAAAGTGAAAAGTCAAACTTAGAAAAGTATCTACCATTTAAGAGCTTTCTAATTTAAACTGAACTAGAAATTTAATAATAGGGAAAGCCATTAAAACCTATAAGAGAATTTGGAGACACCTAGGAGTGATTCTAGGAGTAACTCCAGGTGGGTGAGGGAAATGAAGATAATTGATTAATTAAAGAAATTAATTTATGGAGGAATGTAGGGGATGGAGGGCACTTGTACGGAGAGGAATTTTTAGGAATTTATTTTTAAAACTTTAGTTAAATGAGATCTTAAGAAAGAAAGGAAGTTCGAAACTCTATATAATGAAGGAAGGAGAAGGATGAAGGATATTCTTCTGTTTGCATAATGTTACATTGTAGAATTATCTACTTGATTGACTTAACTTGTGGGAGTTGGGATACCCAACTCCTTGAGGAGTGGTAGCTCGGCCTTGCGAGGTGAGTTGGGAGCTATTTGAAATCTCTGGATAGTGAGTGTGTGGCTCCTTTGCAGCTCGAGGGGCTAAGGAGGGAGAAGAGTACCCCTAGCATTGGCTAGGAGGTACCAGTGAAGTCTCGTCGGTCAGCAAGCAGGAGTTGCACTGAGCGCGCAAGACGTCCACTCAGAGCATGTGATCAGGAAACGATACACTTTCTTCATTTGTATGGTAGATTGTTGTAGGATTTATGATTTGGATACACATGTTTATTTTGGGTAGGTAAATGGGTGGTCTGGATTCAAGAATTTTTTTTTTATGGCCTAGTTGATTGATTGATTGGTTTCCCATGACCTTCATTTCCCGCATGTCCTGACCACCTATGGTGTTTTGATTGAGACCATCATGTTGTTTCCCTTCATCCCTAGCTCACCAGTCCTCTCTTGAGCAGTCGTCTAGGAGCCTGATCTACGGTCGTATCCTTAGTGTTAAACGACCTATGGATCTCAACGCCCTTCTTTTATGTGCGAGGATGGTGAAGTGAAGGATGAACCCATCCATGGTGTACTTCTGTTGTTGTCCTTGGGAGTTTGTTGTCTTGCGCCCTCTAGCAAAGTACCGCTGTGTATGGAATTCTTGCGTTTTGTTGGTTTTCCCTGCGATCATCTCTCAATGACCTCTCCCAATGGACCCTTGCGTTCCCTTACTATTGCCTGCGTGGATTGTTATCCTGGTAATGTAAAGAAGTTTATTTCAATCCACAATTTTAATGATATCCTACTAATGAAAATATTTAATCTCACTATGTTTTTTTTTTTTATATATTTTTATACTGGTAATGTAAGGAATTTCATTCAGTCTGTAATTTCATTGATATCCTGGTAATGAAAAGATTTAATCTCAGTCTAGGATTTAATTCAGTCTACAATTTTTATTGGTACCCTGGAAATGAAAGGATTTAATACCAGTCTGCAAATTTTTCTCGTACTGGTATCTTGGAATGCAAAATAATCTAATGTAAATCTATGTTGTTGGGCATCTTAGAAAATGAAACAAAAAAAATTAAACTTCTAAGTCGGCGTTTTATTGGGTACTCTGGATTTGGATAACGCTGGTGTCAATTTTCAGCCTGTGTTTTTACACCTTCCAAAGATCTGTCTTCTTTATTATTTAACCTGTCCCTGGAGGCGAATTTGACCTTGGATTCTTATTGATCTCTGTCTGTTATCTTTTTGGAGAAAACGTGAATCACCTGTTGTGTTAGTATAGTTGGGTAGCAAAACATTTGTATTCTCAGCTAATAAGTAGCAAATTATTTTGGCAGTTGATTAAGGATTATCTGTACATATCATTCACTCTTTACCTGTTCAATCCTTGGCATTGCACTCTACCTAGACCCAGGATTTTTCTCTTTGAATTGGCCTTGTTTATATATATACAGACTGCGAATTGTCCTTTTACTGACAATTGTTTTTGTTAAACCCAACCTTATGTTATGATGACACAAGCGTTGAAGGGTCGATGCATTTGTAATGTCTGGAAAATTTGTAAAAGACATTAAGAGAGATTTATAGTTCTTATGGCAACAATGTGTTTAACGTTTAATGGCAGCGAATTTCTGATGTCAATTGACAACCGATTTCTTGAAATACTGTGTTTTTGTTGGAATTTAATATCAACGAAGTTATATATAGTGGCTAGCGAATTTATTCATTGATTGGATGGCTTAATGAATGAATTATTACGGTACCATTGATGGGAGGCAGTGAAGCTAATTGATTGACGGTGAATTTGTAGCAGCGATCATGACTGTTTCTGGGCAACGATTGTGATGGTGCTTGGGTGGCATTTGTGACTGCATTTTAGTCGAGCCTTCGGGTGGCTGTGTAAACATGGTGCTGTAACGATTGATAATATCATTTATTCTTTACAGATTATTCGAGAGACAACAAATTACCTTTGCGTGTTTGGTAGACAACATTTACCCCTGAGTTTCCAGGCATCGATATCAATGCCTTAGATGTGAATGTCACCGCTACATTAGAATGTCAGCGTTGAAGGCGAATTACAACAGGGTTCATGGAACTGACAGCATGGCGATTCTTGCTATGTTGACTACATTTCCATCCATAGTCTATTCAAACAACGATTTTATTAGTCATAAATTTCTATAGACCGCATACTGTATTGTTTTAGATAGTGATATTTATGGACAACACTTGTATTATATGTTAATTACACAGAGATACCAATTTACATAGTGATAACATGGAGTTCTAGACAACTTTATCTTACCCTTGTGTTAGCGATATTTCTTGTAAGGGGGTTAGAATGTAAAAGAATGGGTTAAAACCCACTTGTCCTAAGTTTTGGGCACGAATGAG
>ML777335.1:1389133-1405121 GCA_009831015.1 Picea engelmannii | reverse complement strand
GGGGGTGTCCAGAATCCGTAATACACAATAGGCGGATCTGGACGACAGGCATCCGCGCACTCATATCACCGGTGCATATTGGATTTCGGACCCCCCCCCGCCTTTCTACCTTTAAGCAGAGGGGGGGGGTCCGGAATCGTGGGCACAGCTCTCCGACGGCCACGATCAAGGAGCCCAGATCAACGGATCATGGAAGGCCTCATCCCTCTCAGCTACCCTACCGTTAACCTGCATGGGCCCTCCTCCCATCATGTCATCTTCCTTCCCACCTTTCTCCTGCTGCCGCGTGTCATCCATCCGCCTCCCCGCTTTTGTTTGCGTGGTCCTCCCTCCTTCTCGTCATTCACTCGTTGCTGGCCACATGCCCTGCTCCTTTCCACATCAGCCTCTCACCAAAGAGCAAGTCCATTATCCCTCATCTTCCCCCTTCTGACATGTTCCCTCCTCTGTCGCCCTTCTCGCACCTTGCCACTTCTTTCATGCCCTCTATATTCCAACGCTACCACTCCTGTCATGCACCCCATCCTTCGTGCTGGTCTCCACACCCATTCGTCAAGAAATTCAGTTATTCCAAGTGGCAGCGCGATGAGTCTTCCATATCCCAAAATGCTAAGTTGGTCGGGTCGTCCTCAATCCCAAGAAGCAGTTATTGAAGTGGTTGGTGCTGGTTAGACATCATCTCTGCCATAATGGGAAAGCACAGCCATGAATTAAAGGAACGTCGATTCGCCATTGGAACTGTCAAAGAATTATATTGCGTCTAACTTAAGTTGCACAACCCTTCAGAAGTTGACTGTCAGAAGCCGTGCAGACGCAAAGCTTTCAATGCATTGTCTTGGTTCTGTTGTTGTTGATTGTTCTAAGTATATGTAGGCGTTTTCGCCATTTTTGTATCTATCAATGGTAGAGCTAAGCTCCCGACTATAAAGTTTCAACAAATACTCTGGTTTCTTGGTTATGGCTCTATGTTTGAGACTTCTTGGTTTATGACAAACAATTTTCTTTTTCCATATATATTTCATCTCATGCTAGAGAGTCCACAGTCGAAGGATTCGCGTGGATTGAACAATCTTGTTATGATAAAGGATTTGTTGTGACATTGTTGTGCCCTCTGGTTTTCTGTGTTTGGATGTAAAAGGATTTTGCGTTTGAATGCCTTCTTCTCCAGTCTGTTACAAACCAGATGTTTGTGATAAGACCTTCGCACTCTTCTAATGCAATTCTCCCCCCTACTCACCCTTTACTACGACTCACTATTTGAAGTTTATCAAGACCTCATTCGTCCATGCATGCCTGGCCTAGTTTCTAAGTTGGGATGATATCGTTCTGAGTTTTCCTCCATTTGATCACCCCTTTTTAACAAATCATGAAATTAAACTGATGGGCGTCGGGCTCTGCTCCTGCTAGCAATCCAGGAGTGACTTCCGACTCCAACATTTCTGGCGCCGTTGCCGGGGACAAAGTTGAATATTTGCCCAGGATTTGAACGACAAAGATCAACTGATTCTGAAGGTGCATCAAATATCAGAACTCGAAGATTGCTACTGTGCACCTGGTGATTCCATTGTGACGACTCCACTAGGGAGAACCTACTCTATCAACTGTGGCTTCGAGAGGCAGACACACACGGTCTCATCCACACCTGCCTCTAGCGACACCTAAAGCTGACTCAGAAGCAGCGCGCAGAAAGGGAAAGATCTATGTGAAAGAATTTTCCATCGCCGAAACAGGTATTTCCCCACCTCCTTCTGTAAAGACTCCACTTTCTTCCTCTCAGCTTTCTAGTCACCCTCCCTCTGAGGTTTCTCATTTTCTAAATTTTGGGAGTGTTCCTACTGAGTTTTCTCCTCCTGGTCTAGTGTCAGAGGGAGAGATCCTTGTCACTCCCCCTTCCCTCGAAACTATACCTTCACACCAACATTTCTCATAAGGTTTCACTACCCCTCTTTTTGTTACTACTGTTGCACAAACAGAAGCAGCTGCGCATTCTGGTCCATTAGACTTCTCTTTGTTTTCCCCCTCTTCTCCCGTGAGGACCTTTTTCCTGACATCTCCCGTTCACACTCCTTCTCCTCCTAGTTCTCCTCCACCTAATATCCCTATGGCTAGTGCTAATCCCCCTCTGACTAGAATGGATGTCATAGTCGTTGCTAGATATGCTCCCTTAATCCTACCTCATCCTATGAATCCTCTCCCTGCTGGAGACTACTTGAAGTACATGCCCAAGTTCACCAGGGAAGGAGACATAGCTGCAGAAGAGCACCTGGCTGCTTTCTACAGTTATGCAGAAAATTTGAACATTGAAAATGAAGATGTCTGGATGAGAGTCTTTGTTCAGAGATTGGATGGTGAAGTTAGAAAATGGTTTAGGGGACTGGCACCTGGATCTATTGCTGGAATCGAAGCTCTGGATACTATTTTCCTGAGACAGTGGGGAGATAGGAAATATTACATATATTACATGACTGAGTTTGGGTCTCTGAAGAAACAGGAGGGAGAGTCGGTCTCTGAATTCTCCAAAATATTCAATAATATGTATAACAAGATTCCTGCAGAAGTAAAGCCCTCTGAAGCATCTTCTCATATTTCCTATGCTGGTGCATTTGACCCTGACTTCTATCTTTTATTAAGAGAAAGAAGAGCCACCTCTTTAGCTCAGATGCAATATGCAGCTATAGAAGTGGAATCCAACATACTAGTAGCTGACAGACTGAGGAACCAGGTCGACGCGGACAGAAGAAAGGGAAAATCAGAAGCCTCAACTTCTGGCCCATCACTGCCTCACCCTCAAGCGAATGAGCTAACCCAGGTGGTGAACTTTCTGAAAGAAGAGATGGAGAGATTAAAGGTGGAAATGAAACAAATGAACAAGGGCTCTCAAACCACCGAGAACAGAGGAGGTTTTAGAAGGCCAACCAATTTTGCTCCTCCAACTATGCACAGAGAGAAGGAGAGAGACAGGGACGACCAAAGAATTCAGGCTCCCTTCCAAAACAATTTTGTGGCCGATGACCAAGAAAGGGAAACAGACGAGCCTGAGCCTAAAATCCACAGTTTAGAAGTCACTCCCCCTTTTCCTCGTCTGACCCAATTAACATATGAGGAGTCTCTCCTAAATAGTCAGCTAAATGAATTGAGCAAGGGAGACAAAGCTAGTGGTGGCCGAGGCAGGTACAACCTGAGGTCCGACAAAAGGGTAGCAGTACCTGATGTTCCAGAGAAATCCTCCAGAGTAGAGCAGCCTGCTAATGGAGTGGAAGACAGTCATAGAGGTAAGAAGGTCCAACCTCTCTCTCCCATCATCCATAATCATGTTCCTGAAATTAGATAAATCCCAAAGCCCATGTCCTCTTTCAATTTCGAACATGAGATTCAAAAGATCAGAATTCTTGTGCCACTCACTGAGTTAATTAAACATGGGGAATTCAAAAAGCGTTTCTCTGAGCTGTTGAAGTCCGAAGCCTCATACCCTCTTACAGACTCCATAAACCTCCAAGATGAAAGGCCTGCAGTTGTCCTAGGTCCCATGGTAGAAGACATAGATGATTCATCCCCTCCCTTCTACATGTCCCTGAACATACATGACAAAGTGCTTCATAATTTCCTTATGGATTCAGGGGCCTCCCACAACCTCATGCCCAAAACTATTATGGAAGAGTTAGGACTAGAAGTCACCTGAGCCTATCATGACCTCTATTCTTTTGACTCTAGTAGGGTGCAATGTTTGGGAGTCATTAAGGACCTAGTAGTCTCTTTGTTTCAGCTGCCCATGAAGAGTATGGTCATGGATATTGTGGTAGCTAATGTTCCCCCCAAGTTTGGCATGTTGTTGTCAAGATATTGGATTAAAAGACTGGGGGGAACCCTACAGATGGATCTCACATATGCCACCATTCCAGTTTTGGAGGGGAACATAGGAGACTGTACAGAGAAGCCCAACTGGCTTACATAATCAGTGATGAATCCAACCCAACCAATCATCCCATTTACGCTTTGGACACTGATTTAGGCTCCAGTTTACTACAGCTTACCAACACCCCTGAGGCTCCTTTGCAGATTAGAAAGTAGCTCAGTCTTAATCAGGAGAACACCCCTCCTACCACCTCTGTTTGGAAGATGTTCTTTGATGGAGCTTCTTCCAGTATAGGTGCAGGTGCCGGAGTGGTATTTAAATCCCCTTCTCAAGAGACCATATCTCTGTCATACAAGCTGGAATTTCAAGTCACCAACAATGTGGCAGAATATGAAGCCTTGGTTCTGGGATTAAGAGTTGCAAAGGAGATGGGAATAAGGGAGATGGTTGTGTTTGGGGATGCAGAACTGATCGTCCAGCAGGTCAAAAATGTTTATCAAACCAAGCACCCCCATCTCAAGAATTACAGGAACGAGGTATGGGATCTGATTGATAGTTTCTTCTTGGATTTCAACATCTCTTTCATTCCAAGGGAAGAAAATGCTCCAGCTGATTTCCTAGATTTCTCAGCTAGTCTGCTCGAAGTTCCTGCGTTGCCCACTGCTGGGTCCGATGTAGAAATAAGATACAGACCCTCTGTACCAGACAATGTCAAACATTGGAAGGTATTTGAAGATGATCCGGAGATCGAGAAATTCCTCCAATCCATTGATGACTTTTTTGCGTCACACATAGATGAGGATCGTGACGAGGAAAGTGACCACCACCCTGAGGAGTTTTTGAATAAAATGGCTAACCACCAGATTATTCAACTATCGAGCAATCACATACCAAGAGGTCTGATCCCATTAGAAAGATTGTTCGATGGAAATGATGTGGAAGTAAGGGGAAGAATCTCAGGTGATGATGCTGATACAGCTGAGTGCAACATAGGCACACCTGAGGAGCCCAAATTGGTCAAGCTATCAAGAAGTTTGACTAAGGAGCAGAGGGTCAGATATACTAAGTTGCTGAGAGAGTTTGTTGATGTGTTTGCATGGACCTACAAAGATCTCAAGACGTATGACACATCATTCATTGAGCACAAGATCCCACTGAAAGAAGAGGCCAATCCATTCAAGCAAAAGCTAAGACAAATAAATCCCATGCTGCTACCTGTCATGGAGAGGGAAGTGAAAAAGCTGCTGGATGCCCAGACCATTGTCCCCTTGAGATATTATGACTGGGTGGCCAACTTGGTCCCAGTAAGAAAGAAAAGTGGATAAATCAGACGCTGTGTTGATTTCAGAAACCTGAACAGAATCTCAAGGAAAGATAATTACCCCCTACCCAACATGGAGCACATATTACAGAGGGTCACTGGTGCTTCCAGAATATCCATGATTGATGGTTTCTCTGGCTACAATCAGATATCAGTCATGACTGAGGACAGGGAAAAAACAACCTTCACCACCCCTTGGGGCACATTCATGTATGAAAAAATGCCTTTCGGGTTGATTAATGCAGGAGCAACGTTTCAGCGAGCCATGGACATAGCCTTCATCGGAGAAAAAGATAAGTTCATGATGATTTACCTGGACAACATCACAGTCTTCTCCAAGACTGACAAAGAGCACCGCTGCCACTTAAAAAGAGTTTTCCTGAAGTGTCAGAGGTATGGCCTATCTTTAAACCCCCAAAAATCATTGTTTGCTATGTGGGAGGGAAAACTATTAGGCCATATAGTATCAACAGAGGGGGTGAGAATTGATCCTGACAGGGTAGAAGCAATTTAGGCCCTGTCACTTCCTAGATCTAAGAAAGAGGTTCAGACATTTTTGGGGAGGATTAATTTTCTGAGGAGATTTGTTTCAAATTTTGCTGAGTTGGTGAAACATATTATGGCCATGCTCAGGAAGGGCCATGAAATAAAATGGACTTCTGAACCCAGGGAATCTTTCGATCAAATAAAGAAGGTGTTGACTGAGGCACCTGTGCTAATCAGTCCCGATTATTCCAAAGATTTTCTGATGTTTTCTTTCGCTTCTTTTGATACAGTAGCAGCAGTCTTACTGCAGAAAAATGATCAAGAACAAGAGCAACCTATTGCCTTCTTTAGAAAGGCACCGACAGATGCAGAAATCTGATACAAGATCATGGAGAAGCAGGCTTATGCCCTGGTGAAAGCCCTCAAGGCTTTCAGAGTCTATGTCTTGCATTCAAAAATCACTGCATATGTCCCTTCAACCTCTGTGAAGGACATTCTTGTACAACCTGACATAGATGGAAAAAGAGGTAAATGGATTGCCAAGATCCTAGAATTTGATTTGGAGATTAAGCCCACTAAGCTGATAAAGGGGCAGGGTTTGGCCAAGCTGCTGGCTGAATCCAACTGTAAGGCCTTGGGAATTAACTTCATCAATGAACAAGCTGAGTCATCCGACGAGGATTCTCATACTATCATACCATTAGAAACATGCCCCTGGTACAAGGACATCTTGTACTTTCTGAAATAATTAAAGCCCCTTGATGGATTGGGAAAAAGTAAGGCTAGGGATTTAAAACTCAAAGCGGTCAGATATTGCCTTATTGACCAAGCCTTGTATTGGAAATATCCTCTGGGAGTATTACTAAGGTGTCTGGACCCGCAACAAGCCCAGAAGGTCATGACCGATTTCCATAGTGGTCTCTGCGGTGGCCATTATTTCTGGAAGACCACAACTCACAAGATCCTCCGAGTTGGGTATTACTGGCCCACCTTATTTCCTGATGTCTGCAGGGAAGTCAGGGCTTGCATCAAATGCCAGAGGTTCTCAGGTAAGAAGCAACTCACATCTCTTCCATTAAATCCTGTAGTAGTTTTGGCACCCTTTCAGTAGTGGGGATTGGATTTCATCCGAGAGATTCATCCCCCCTCAAGTGGCCAGCACAGATGGATCGTCACTGCAACCGATTATTTCACCAAGTGGATAGAGGCTGTCCCTACCAAGAGTACTTCTCACAAGGTAATCATCAGCCTCTTGGAGGACATCATAGTCAGATTTGGTTTCCCAAGCAAGATTGTCACTGACAACGCCTCCCCCTTCAGGTCTGAGCCTCTGGTCAAATTCTGTGAACAGTTCCAGATTGCACTAATTCACTCCACTCCCTACTATCCCCAAGGAAACGAACTGGTAGAGTCCTCCAATAAAAGCCTAATCAAACTTATCAAAAAGCTACTGGAGGACAATAAAAGGGCCTAGGACTCAAAGCTCAAATTTTCTCTTTGGGCTGATCGGGTAACAACAAAGAAATCACTGGGCATCTCACCTTTTCAACTGATTTATGGAATAGAGGTCGTTTTCCCCACTTAGCTCGCCTTACATGTGGCAAATCTCCTCAAGGACTCTAAAGGGGAACCTAACCATGTGCTCAAAAGAATTCACCATATGGTGGAAGTGCATCAGATCAGAGAGCAGGTCTTGGACAGAGCCTACAATCATCAGCAGAAGATCAAGCAAGCCTTTGATAGGAAGAGTAAAAGGAAAGAATTGAAGCAGGGTGACCTGGTACTCAAGTGGGACGCACCCAGGCAGGACAAGGGAAAACATAGTAAATTTGATGCCCTCTGGTTTGGGCCTTTCAAGATCCTTGAGGTATTTTCAAATAACACTTACAGGTTGCAGGATCTGGAAGGCAATAAGGTTTTTAGTGGCCCAGTCAATGGGCATTTCTTAAAAAAATGTTTTCTGTGAGCCGCAGTCGGCTCTTTTTGTTTTGTTTTATAAATGTTGTTTCTGTTTTGTTTTTCGGACTAATAAATGACTCCATAGCCCAACAACAAAGGCACTGAATCTGAAAAAGAGTGATTAAAGCATCACAGGGATGACTGTATCCCCCATGGAGCCAAATGTTAGAGATATTTCTTGTAAGGGGGTTAGAATGTAAAAAAATGGGTTAAAACCCACTTGTCCTAAGTTTTGGGTGCGAATGCATTTGTGTTAAACGAAAATCAATTCTGGACGGCTGGGATTTGTGTGCCTGGATCAACGGTGCACAGCGAATTCCGGACCCCCCCCTCCTTTCTACCTTTAAGCGCCGGGGGGGGTCCGGAATCCATAATAAACAACAGGTGGATCTGGACAATAGGCATCTGCGCACTCAGATCAACGGTGCATATTGGATTCCAGACCCCCCCTGCCTTTCTACCTTTAAGCGGAGGGGGGGGGTCCAGAATCGTGGGCGCGGCTCTCCGACGACCACGATCAAGGAGCCTAGATCAACGGCTCATGGACGACCTCATCCCTCTCAGCTACCCTGTCGTTAACCTGTGTGGGCCCTCCTCCCGTCATGTCATCTTCCTTCCCACCTTTCTCCTACTGTCGCGTGTCATCCATCCGCCTCCCCACTTTGGTCCGCATGGTCCTCCCTCCTTCTCGTCATCCACTCGTTGCTAGCCACATGCCCCTCTCCTTTCCACGTCAACCTCTCACCAAAGAGAAAGTCCATTATCCCTCATCTTCCCCCCTTCCTCCATGTGCCCTTCTCTGTTTCCCTTCTCACACCTCGCCACTTCTTTCACGCCCTCTATAGTCCAACGCTACCACTCCTGTCATGCGCCCCATCCTTCGCGCTGGTCTCCACGCCCATTCGTCAAGCCATTTAGTTATTCCAGGTGGCAGAGTGATGAGTCTTCCATATCTCGAAATGCTAAGTTGGTCGAGTCGTCCTCAATCCCAAGAAGCAGTTATTGAAGCGGTTGGTGGTGGTTAGACATCGTCTCCGCCATAATGGGAAAGCACGAACATGAATTAAAGGCACGTCGATTCGCCGTTGGAACTTTCAAAGAATTAGATTGCATCTAACTTAAGTTGCACGACCCTTCAGAAGTTGACTGTCAGAATCCATGCAGATGCAAAGCTTTCAATGCATTGTCTTGGTTCCGTTCATGTTGATTGTTCTAAGTATATGTAGGCATTTTTTCCATTTTTGTATCTATCGATGGTAGAGCTAAGCTCCCGACTGTAAAGTTTCAGCAAATACTCTAGTTTCCTAGTTATGCCTCTGTGTTTGAGACTTCTTGGTTTATGACAAACAATTTTCTTTTTCCATCTATATTTCATCTCATGCCAGAGAATCCACATTCGAAGGATTTGCGTGGATTGAACAATCTTGTTATGATAAAGGATTTGTTGTGACATTGTTGTGCCCTCTGGTTTTCGGTTTTTGGATGTAAAAGGATTTTGCGTTTGAATGCTTTCTTCTCTAGACTGTTACAAACCGGATGTTTGTGATAAGACCTTCGCACTCTTCTAATGCAATTCTCCCCCCTACTCACCCTTTACTACGACTCACTATTTGAAGTTTATCAAGACCTCATCCATCCATGCATGCTTGGCCTAGTTTCTGAGTTGGGACGATATCGTTATGAGTTTTCCTCCATTTGATCACCCCTTTTTAACAAATCGTGACATTAAACTAATGGGCGTCGAGCTCTGCTCCTACTAGCAATCTAGGAGTGACTTCAGGCTCCAACACCTTGATAGACATCGAATTAATGATAGACATCACTGTAATAAGAGACAACGACTTAATAATTTGGACAATTATTTATACTCTCCTTTCTTTTTAGATAAAAGGGTTGTGTAATGATAGCACCCACTTGGATTCCACCTTTTAATCACCTTGCTAATCATAAATGATGGTAGTCACCCTCGTTGTCATTAATTAAATAATAGTATTCACTTTCAATACTCCTATGATCATAATTGATGGCATTCTAATGGTGCGGAATCAAAACAAAAATTGATGATGAACTTTAAGTTGTAAACTATCTTTAACTAACTTGGTGGCTTTTGGTTGTATCCACTTTAATTTCCCTTCGATGCTATGGTCGGGGCAATTCCCCTGCTTGTCACCTATGGAATGGTAAGTTCACTTTTAAAAGAATGCATCATCTTAGATGGTTGCTAACCTTGGTTTCCTTGTACATTGTTGTCTAGCATAGTATTTAGAGCCATCACACCACTATTTAAAAGTTTAAGCAATGCACCCAAAATTGTGGTATCAAGAGTAACGGTAATAAATGGAATGCTTGAACCGAGTCAATTGAATGACGCCTTATGCCTGAGCTTAGGATGATTCTTGTTGATTGTGATTTATTTTTCCAGCACAGTCCATGTTGATGATTAAGGTAGTTGAGGAGTTAGAGTTCCTGCACGCGTAGTTAACATAATAGATGTTGTCCTTTAGCTTATAGGCGTCATCATGTCTGTGTCGGGTGGGTAGTCGTCCCTTTTTTATTTTTCATACTTTCGACTAGTTGATGGATGTGCCAGCCAGCGTGTAGAGTCATTTTTGTCGGTGGCCTGATCTGCAGGTGTTTGTTCATCATTAGGTTGTGTGGTTCAACTATGTGGCGTCATTGCTTTCCTGCTTCAAACAAAAAAAATAAAATTTGCACCCTCTGTGTCACTGGTAGTCGTAACGTTGGGGTCATCACATATGGTATCAGAGCAGGTTCAACCCTGCGACTGTGGATCGCCATGCTTTCTACTATAGTAAACTGTTGATTCTTAACCTAACACTATTTAAAACTTTAACTTTCCCTTGTGATAAGCATGACTAGATGACACCGTAGAGATTCATGGTGAGGTTTCGTGGATGGAAGCACGACGCCTCTAGAAGTTTCGTGCCCTCGGAGTCTGAACCCCAAGGGGAGGAACAAGTCCTTGGGCTGGATTCGTTTGTAGTAAGGGATGATGGTGGTTTGATAAGGCCCTTCCAGGTAATGTTAAAGTCCTTGATTCACCATCAGTATGGAGATGAGGCCAGGGAAACTTTACCCCTAAGGGTCCACCACACGCCCTAGCTAGTACCATTAGAATCCACTGAGAACTCGAGGAGTTGAGTTCTTGAGTCCACGAGTATCGCAGACGGCTGTGTTGTTGAGGCATGGTTGTAGAGCAAGGCATTGTGCTTCATGCTTCGTGATCATGACCTCCAGCATGAAGGTCTACTTGGTGGTATTTCAACTAAAGGGGAATGCTCTTCTATGGTGGAATACGCTCCTGCCACTTTGAACATGGCTTTCAATGACATGTCATGGGAACTGTATGAGGGATGGTTCCAAGAGTAGTATATTTCTGAGGAATTCATTGAGCGTTAGATCAACGAGTTTGACACCTTGCGACAAGTCAGTCACACAGTGTCTGAGTGTGAGGCTCATTTTAGAGTGTTTATGTATGCTCCACATCTTTTCCCAGAAACTTAAGGTCAATAAGTTCGAGTTTGGCCTTATTGTTAAAATTCAGCTTCTAATTCGGGTACCAGGACTACTGGGCCAAAGAAGGGGTGTTGGATGTGTGGGGAGCCATAATACCAGTGCGACTATCCTGTGGAGAGGACTAGAGTGTTCGAATCAGCTGGACCCACTACCATTGGAGATATGGGCAAGACCCATCGGATTCATGTGTCGGTGAATAACTGCTAGGCAGAGCACCAGTCGACTGTTCTCGAGATGGCAGGTACCTTCGCTGACCATACCCTTAGTATTTTGATAGATCCCAGTGCTATTGAGAGTTTCATTTCTGGTGCAGTGCTAAAAAGGATTAAGGTAAAGGCAGTCGAACGTGATGAGTTTAGATTTGTAGAGATGACCTCGAGAGCCAAACAAAAGGTTGGAGGAAAGGTTATGGGTTGTATCCTTAACCTGGGAGAGTTTTTCACAAGGGCCAACCTAAACGTCACAATCTTAGTATCTTATGATGTCGTAATTGGTATGGACTGGTTGGAATCGGATGAGGCGATACTCAACTATAAGACAAAATGGTTGAGCTTGGTTGATGATGAGGGACAAAGACGTGTGATTGTAGGATGGAACCAGGGAGTTTCCCTGAGGTTCATCTCTTCCTTACAGCTACGGAAGAGAATGCGCAAGGGGTGCAAGCTTTATGCAATCCTTGCGTTAAACAAGAAGGGTTAGTGGAAGGTTTAGAACACCTTCTGGTGGTGAGAGAGTTTGCAGATGTATTTCCAGAGGATTTACCTGGGATGTCACCAGACAGGGAATTGGAGTTTACTATAGACCTAAAACTGGGAACATAAACAATAGCTAGAATGCCTTATCAAATGTCAACCCCAGAATTACAGGAGTTGATAATGAAACTGAAGGATTTGTTGGACCTGGGACTGATATGTCCTAGTGTGTCACCATGGGTTGCACCTGTTATTTTCATATGAAAGAAGGATGGGTCGTGGAGGCTCTGCATTGATTACCATCAATTGAACAAGGCCACTATAAAGAATCAATATCCCTTGCCGAGGATTGATGATCTGTTCGATCAAATGAAGGGTGTGACAATGTTCTCAAAGATCAATTTGCGATCAGGGTATCACCAGTTATGGATTAAGGAATATGATTTCGCTAAGACCGCCTTTAAGATGAGGTTTGGACATTATGAGTTTACTATTTTCCCGTTTAGACTGGAAAACGCCCTAGGGGTATTTATGAGTTTGATGAATGGGGTGTTTTGCGAGTACTTGGACAAGTTCGTCCAAGTAATTCATTGACAATATTTTGATTTACTCTCGGATGATGGAGGAGCATGACGAGCACTTGCGCTTGGTACTACAGTGTTTGCGAGAGCACAAATTGTATGGCAAGTTATCCAAATCCTCATTTTATCAATCGAAGATCTAGTACTTAGGGAATGTCATCTCCGGTGAAGGTATCATTGTGGATCCAACAAAGGTCGAGGCCATTATGGAATGGCCTGCACCGACGAATGTCCTGAAAGTGAGTAGCTTCATGGGTTTAGTAGGATACTATCGACGGTTCATCGAGGGATTTTCAAATATAGAAAATCTAATGACAAAATTGCAGAAGAAAAACAAGAAGTTTGTTGGACCGAGAAATGCGTCGAAGCATTTCAGAGGCTCAAGGAGTTTTTGACAACAACACCGATACTAAAGGTCCCAGACATGGACACGAACTTCTTGGTATGCACTGATGCATCCAAGGAAGGATTAGGCAGAGTCTTCATGCAAGACAAATGAGTGATCGCTTAATTTTCAGGGAAATGAAGAAGGCATGAGGAGAACTACGTGACACATGATTTGGAGTTGTTATCCATCGTATATGCTTTGAAGGTTGGGAGACACTACCTTGTTGGATGAAAATTTGAACTAAAGACTGACCACGGTGGACTACAACACATCTTTAAGCAAAGCGACCTGAATGCGTGACAATGGCATTGGTCAGAATTTCTTAGTGAGTACGACTTCGAGATTACTTACAAAAAAGGAACAGTGAACCGAGTGGCAGATGCATTGAGTCAGGGACCACGTATTTTTTCGGTGTTTCCTCTTTAGACGAATCTACATGAAATGATTCTAACTTTGCAGTGTGACGATGACTGGTACAAAGAGGTCAATGGTTTTATCAGACAAAAAACAATGATGGTACCACGACTTGAAGTATTTTCATTTGATAGCGATGGTTTATTGAGGTTTAAAAATTGGATTTGCATACCACCGAATGATGACGTGAGGAGCTTGATCCTGAGAAAGGCTCATAGAGAAGTTTACATGACTCACCCAAGAGTTATGAAGATGAGGGAAGACCTTAAACCCTTATTCTTCTGGAAGGGAGTGAAGGAAGATATAGTCAATTATGTGGCTAGATGTATAGAATGTCAGCAGGTGAAGGCTGAACATAGACGCCCAGTAGGATTACTACAGCCACACACTATTCTAGAATCAAAATGGGAGGTTATTGCGATGGATTTTATTGTTGGATTGCCACTAATGACAAGGAGACATGACTCAATTTTCGTAGTAGTAGACACTTTGACGAAGAGTGATCACTTTATTCCTATGTGTACGACGTATTAGGCACCTGACATAGCTAGAGTTTTCATTAGTGATATTGTGAGGCTGCATGGCGTGCCTAGGAGGATGATATTTGATCGAGGATTGGTGTTTACTAGAAAATTTTGGACGAGTTTCCAAGAGGCCTTGGGAACCCAACTTAACTTTAGTACCACGTATTACCCGAAGACTGATGGGTAGACTGAACGAATGAACCAGACCTTGGAGGACATGTTACACATGTATGTGATGGACCAACAAAAGGGTTGGGAGGAATTCTTTCCATTGGTGGAGTTCGCTTATAACAACAATTACCAAGCACCATTAAGATGGAACCTTTCAAGTTTCTTTACGGGCGACTGTGTCGGACGCCTTTGAGTTGGGATCGGCTTGAGGATAGCTTCTTGGTGGGACTGGAAGCGATCCAAGAATTGGAAGATTAAATGCGAACTGTAAGACAAAGGATCAAGGAAGTGTAGGATCGAAAAAAGAGTTATGTCGATACACGTCGTGTTGACCGTAGCTACGTTGTGGCGACCGAGACTTTTTGCGGCTGAAACCGCATAAGAGTTTGATTTAGTTTGGAAAAGGGGGGGGGGGATAAACTATATCCTAGGTTCATGGGATCGTATGATATTTTGGAAAAGAGAGGCCTGTGGCCTGATGACTAGCCTTGCTTGATTCTTGAGGCGTATGCATGATGTATTTCATGTCTTTGTTTGAGACTTTATGATTAGTGATCCTACACATGTTTGACTTGAGGACCTTGAGGGTGTCTGATGAGGGTATGCTCATAGCTGAGCCGATCCACATCTTGGTTCATCGCGTTTGACAGCTATGACATCGAATGATAGATCAGGTCAAGGTCCAGTGGGACAACTATAGTCTGCACTCGACGACCTGGGAGGACGCATATGATATGCGCCAACAGTTTCCATTTTTGTTTGATAGATAGAATTATGATACTGTGACACACATTATTTCGACACTTATACTGTGAAAATTTGGGATGAAGTTTAGACCAAGAAGGGGTGTATGTAACATCCTTCTTTGGTGCACTGAGCGAACTTATTCTTTGAGGACACTTGCTCGCAAGTGATCTGGATTATTATGCTATTAAAACTTTTGATTTTGATTATGAGGTGTTATGGGTTGATGACATGTTGTTTTACTGCATTGCCATAGACAGGTGTTATTGACTCAGTTTACTGAGTGTGTAGGATTTTGGACCTCGAGGATGCAGAGGCATCGATGGAACCCCTTGGACTCTGGATCGAGTCGAGGAATGTACCATTGGGATTTGATTTTTTTTACTATGATATTAGCGCATATGATTAGATGATATGATATGGATATGATCTGACATGATTTGTTGATGATGCAGGCTGACGATAGCTTGCCGACCAGAATCACATGTGGAGTAAAGGAGTCACGCACAACTACCAAAAATGTTGAGAGAGAGGTGTGGACAGTAGCCCTATCATGACCTACTAGTGCTCCCGCAATGGCTCGAACTATAGGTTAACGTTTACCTAGTTCGAGAGGACCCACGATGTCGTAAGGGAAGACAACGACAGTCACTCACGATGATTCTAAGGGGCGTGCAATAAGGCAGGGGCCTCATTCCTTAGAGGCCCTTAGTTTCCCACAAGTTTACCTGGCAGAGTATTGACTCTAGGGGTTTTAGATGTCTACCAAGTCAGTCAAGAGGCGAGTGGCACCCTTGGAGCATGTAGTGCATCCGGAAGGGCACGTCGTGCAAGGGAAATAGATTAGGGTGAGTGGCACCCTTGGAGAACCTAGTGCGTCCTAAAGGGAACATCGCATTGTTTTGATAAATGAATGAACCTACTCGGCCTTAGGATGAACACTGTGATGAGAATTTNTAAAAAAAAAAAAAAAAAAACTTTTTCCCTAATAAAATGTCGCCCATCACGAAAATTTAAGGTTTAAGTCTAAACTATGCTAGTGGTAAAATTTTATCTATCTAAAAAAATAAAAAATAATAATAATAAAAATAAAAACAACATAATTAATAATTATGACCTTCATTAAATCTTGTAACACAAAGGGAATAAGAAATTAATTGTTTCATAAAAAAAATTATGTTGGATTAAAATTTAAAAAGGGAATTAATCGTTTTATTATTATATGATAATTTAAAATATATTAATTTAATGAGAAAAGGGAAAAAGGGGGTTAATTTCCACACCTGCCTTCTTGAGTTCTAACAAAAAGGGGAAAGAG